>ML274197.1:2442-16540 GCA_005239495.1 Nicotiana undulata | reverse complement strand
AAGTTATTGTGTGTGCATGTGACCGCTTCGCAATTTACATTCCGCGAGCGATGTGTGATTTCCCCCAATCTCATGGGAGCGGTCCGTACGCCACGGCGGATTTAAACGTGCACTTTTGGGACGGGCCGGTCGATCCCTGACAGTGCACAGAGATGATATAATTAAGAATGCACTTTTGGTATGGGCCGTTCGATCCTCGGCAGTGCATGGACGAAGTTGTACTATGTTATGATATGGTTACATTGAAAGACGCATTTTTTTGAAATGGGCCGATCGATCCTCGGCAGTGCGTAGACATGATTATGGTAAGCTGCAGTTTTGGGACGGGCTGGTCGATCCCCGACAGTGCATAGCTATTTTTTCTTATGACTCCGGCCGGTTGTCTTATTCCAGTGTGCGCATGATTATTTGGAATTGTTTCATGGATGTTGACTTGTGTGAGATATTTTGGGGGAAAGAAAGTGGCCATTGTTATTGTTCCAGTATTTTTCTTGGATTTCTGTGTTTTGGACATAATTGCTACTCACTGTCTTACATGCCTACTGCTTTTGTTTTATCATTGTTATATCATACTGTTGGACCTTAGTGAGTGTCAAGTCGATCTCTCGTCACTACTTCTTCGAGATTAGACGGGATACTCACTGGGTACATATTTATTTAATATGTACTCATGCTGCACTTCTGTACTTAACTGTACAGGTTCTGAGGCTGGTGCACCTGGTTATCAGACCAGATCTAGATAGTGACCATAGCGGACTTGACTTTACGGTGAGTTTCTTCCTCTGGCGATCCCCAGCAACACCATGGGGTTTCATTTACTTTTTTTCCCCATCTATTCATGCAGACAACGGGATTGTATATATATTATTATCCTTTATATATTCCGCTAGTATGCCCATGACACTCGTGACACTAGTTCCTGGTAGTGATTTTGGGATTTTGGGGTTGTACATATATGTGCTTCTATGTTTAGCTCGTGTTTCTTTATAGCTATTGTATCTACCGCCGAGTTATTACCTTTCGATATCATGACTTGTTAAAATCGGTAAATGGGTGAATAATTGAACCAAGTTAAGAGAAGCACTTAGTGGAATTTACGTTGGCTTGCCTAACCCCGTCGTTGGGCGCCATCACGACCTGGATTTGGATTCTGGGTCGTGACAACGTGGTATCAGAGCTCTAGGTTCATGTAAGTCTCACGAGTCACGGGCAGGCCCAGTAGAGTCTTGCGGATCGGTACGGAGACGTTTGTACTTATCTTCAGGAGGCTATGAGGTGTTAGGAAACTTCCCTGTATTCATATCCTATCGTGCAATCCATGATGTACTCAAACTTATTCTTCTATTCTCTCACAGATGGTGAGGACGCGTGCATTCGATGTTCCAGGTCCAGGAGATGCCGCTGCCCCTGCCGCCCGAGGTCGTGGTATAGGCAGGGGTAGAGCACCTGCTCGAGGTAGGGGACGAGGGTGCCCCATAGGTATACCAGTGGCACCACCAGAGGACCCTATTATAGAGGATCAGGGTGAGGTGCCTCCAATGACACCTGCTCCAGCGGATTTCATGACGGCGCCAGGCTTCCAGGAGGTCATGGGCCGTATGCTGAGATTCATGGACACTATGTCCCAGGCCGGTTTATTTCCAGCCGACCCTGCTACTTCTCAGGCGGGAGGGGGAGTCTAGACCCCTACCGCTCAGGCCACAGGTAAGGCAGTAGCAACACGTCATACCCCGGGTACACCGCCCGTGGGTGGGGTTCATCCCGTAGTAGCATCCCTAGAGCCCAGGCTAGTTGCAGAGGGTGACCAGCAGAAGATGTTGGATAGATGGACCTGACTTCGCCCTCCAGTCTTCGGGGGTGAGCGGGGTGAGGATGCCCAGGTTTCATCGATAGGTGTAGGGACAGACTGCACAACATGAGGATTTTGGAGTCCCTTGGAGTGGATTTCACCACATTTCAGTTGGAAGGCAGAGCTCGCAGGTGGTGGCAGTCATATATTCTAAGCAGACCAACAGATTCTCCTCCTGTCACTTGGGATCAGTTCGTGCAGGTGTTTCTAGACAGATATATTCCACCCTCTGAGAGGGAAGAGTTGCGGCGCTAGTTTGAGAAGCTAGAGCAGGGGCAGATGACAGTGACAGATTATGAGGCCAGATTTTCAGAGTTGTCACGCCATGCACTTATGACATTGCCTACCGAAGCCGAGAGAGTGCGGCGGTTTGTGGCCGGGTTACAGTCAGGTATTAGGGCCACCATGGCCCGAGAGGTGGAGATGGGTACTCCTTACCAGCTTGTAGTTGAGATATAGCTCGACGGATTGAGGGATATCAGTTGAGGAGCAGGGAACAGGGTCAGCAGGACAAGAGGGCTAGGTTCTCAGGGGATTTCATGGATGCTCCGGCTAGGAGAAAAGGTCAGTTCGGGGGTGGCCAGCCCAGCAGGCTCCATATTCAACACCTCCACTACCTCCTCGAGGTGGTCCAGTGAGGTCTCAATTCAGTGCCATGCCAGAGCGTTCCTATTGTCCTCCAGCCACTCAAGGTTCACCTATGGTTACTACAGTCGCCAGAGATCTTCCAGTTCTTATTTTAGTGCTATGACCGAGGGTCCACATCGCTTCCTGGCTATTCAGGGGTCTTCCTTTTCGGGGCAACATGCTATGGTACCTAGAGGTTTCTCTAAGTGTGGAGATCTAGGTCATATGCAGAGACAGTGTCCCAGGCTTCGGGGCAAGGCAGTGCAGTAGGGTTATCAGCCTATGGGTCCAGCACTAGCAGTCCGGCCACCTAGAAGTGGAGGACAGGTCGGCAGAAGTCGTCCTAGAGGGGGAGGACAGTCAGGGGGAGGTCAGTTAGTTCCTGTTCACTCTGGGGGAGTTCGGTCTTCAAGAGCCTCAGCCAGATTTTATGCCATTTTGGCCAGATCAGATGCAGTGGCCTCAGACGCCGTAATCACATGTATTATCTCAGTATGTGGTAGAGAGGCTTCGGTACTATTTGATCCAGGATCCACATATTCATATGTTTCAGTACTATTTGCTCATTTTCTGGATGTTCCTTGTGAGTCCTTGGGTTCTCCTATATATGTGTCCACACCTGTGGGCGATTCTGTGGTGGTAGACCGAGTCTATCGGTCTTGTGTGATCACTTTCTGCGGTTTCGATACCAGATCAGATCTTTTATTGCTGGATATGATTGATTTTGAGGTTATCCTAGGCATGGATTGGCTATATCCTTATCATGCTGTGTTAGATTGCAATGCCAAGACAGTCACTTTAGCCATGTCTGAGTCGCCTAGGCTAGAGTGGAGAGGTTCTTCAGTTAGTGCATCCATCCGAGTCATTTCCTTCATGAAGGCTCGACATATGGTCGAGAAGGGTTGTTTTGCTTACCTTGCTTATGTGCAGGACACCACCGCCGAGTCTTCGACCATTGATTCAGTGCCGGTGATACGAGAGTTTTCAGACGTATTTCCTTCATATCTTCCAGGCATGCCTCCAGATCGAGATATTGATTTCTGTATTGATTTAGCTCTAGATACTCAGCCTATTTCCATTCCCCCGTATCGTACGGCTCCTAAGGAGTTGAAAGAGTTAAATGAGCAACTTGAGAAGTTGTTGGCTAAGGGGTTCGTCAGGCCGAGTGTGTCGCCGTGGGGTGCTCCGGTCCTATTTGTGAAGAAGAAGGATGTGTCTATGCGGATGTGTATTGATTACCACCAGCTGAATAAGGTTACTATTAAGAATAAGTATCCTCTACCGTTCATCGATGATTTATTTGACCAGTTGCGGGGTGCTCTTGTGTTTTCCAAGATTTATTTGAGATCGGGTTATCATCAGTTGAAGATTCGTACTTCAGATGTTCCGAAGACTGCATTTCGTACCAGGTATGGCCATTATGAGTTCCTGGTGATGTCCTTTGGTTTAACTAATTCCCCAACAAAATTCATGGACTTGATGAATAGGGTATTCAGGCCGTATATTGATTCCTTCATCATCGTCTTCATTGGTGACATCTTGATTTATTCGCGGAGCCTGGGTGAGAATGAGAAGCATTTCAGAGTTGTGCTCCAGACCTTGCGGGAACAGAAGTTGTATGCTAAGTTCTCCAAGTGCGAGTTCTGGTTAGATTTCGTGGCATTTTTGGGGCATGTGTTATCCGGAGAAGGTATCAAGGTTGATCCTCAGAAGATTGAGGCGGTTCAGAGTTGGTCGCATCCTACTTCAGCTACAGAGATCATGAGTTTCTTGGGCCTAGCAGGCTATTATCGCCGATTCGTGGAAGGTTTCTCTTCTATTGCAGCTCCATTGACCAGATTGACTCAGGAGAATGCCCCGTTTCGGTGGTCCGACGAGTGTGAGGCGATCTTTCAGAAGCTCAAGCCAGCATTGACCTCAGCACCAGTTCTGACGTTGCCTTCCGGTTCTGGGATGTACACTGTGTATTGCGATGCTTCACGCGTCGGATTGGGATGTGTGTTGATGCAGGACTGGAGAGTTAATGCTTATGCTTCGCGTCAGCTGAAGGCTCATGAGAATAATTATCATGTGCACGACTTGGAGTTGGCGGCGATTGTTCATGCTTTAAAAATTTGGAGGCACTACTTGTATGGTGTGTCTTGTGAGGTTTACACAGACCACCACAGTTTGCAGCACTTATTCAAGCAGAGAGATCTTAACTTGAGGCAGCGCAAGTGGCTTGAGTTGTTGAAAGATTATGATATTACTATTCTTTATCATCCGTGCAAGGCAAATGTGGTGGCAGATGCCTTGAGCAGGAGGGTGGAGAGTATGGGTTGTGGTTGCTCAGTCTTCGTTACTAGGAGAGATTAAGGCCCGAAAATTTGATGATTCGTGCTTAGCAGAGCTTCGGGAGATGGTGGTCCAGGGCAGGGCCAAGGAGGTTACTTTGGGTGAGGATGGTGTTTTGAGGCTCCAGGGTCGTTTATGTGTTCCTAATATTGATGGCCTGAGGGAGAGAATTCTAGAAGAGGCCCACAGTTCTCGGTATTCTGTTCATCCGGGTGTGACGAAGATGTACCGTGATTTGAAGCAGCACTACAGGTGGAGGCAGATGAAGAAAGACATTGTGCAGTATGTGGCTAGGTGCCTCAATTGCCAGCAGGTTAAATACGAGCATCAGAGGCCGGGAGGCCTACTTCAGCAGATGCCCATTCCTGAGTAGAAATGGGAGCGCATCACTATGGACTTTGTGATTGGGTTGCATCAGACTTTGCGGAAGGTTGACGCGGTTTGGGTCATTGTGGATAGATTGACCAAATCAGTGCATTTCATTCTGGTGGCCACTACTTACACTTCAGAGAGACTGGCCCAGATTTATATTCGGGAGATAGTCCGGTTGCACGGTGTGCCGGTGTCCATTATATCATATCGAGGTCCTCGTTTCACCTCGCACTTCTGGAGAGCATTGCACAGTGAGATGGGCACTCAGATAAATCTCAGCTCAGCATTTCACCCCAGACTGATGGCCAGTCAGAGCGTACAGTTCAGATATTTGAGGATATGCTCATGGCATGTGTGCTTGATTTTGGGGGTCAGTGGGACCAGTTCTTGTCTTTGGCAGAGTTTGCGTACAATAATAGTTATCAGTCCATCATCGAGATGGCTCCGTTGGAGGCTTTGTATGGTCGGCGGTGTCGTTCTTCTATCGGGTGGTTTGAGCCTGGCGAGGCTACGTTATATGGCACGGATCTGGTGAGAGATGCCTTGGAGAGAGTGAAGATAATTCAGGAGAGGCTCCGCACGGCTCAGTCCAGACAGAAGAGTTACGCGGATCAGAGGGCGCGTGATGTAGCATTTATGGAGGGAGATAAAGTTCTGCTGAAGGTTTCACCGATGAAGGGCGTTATGAGATTCGGGAAGAAGGGCAAGCTGAGCCCCAGGTTTATAGGCCCTTTCGAGGTGTTGAGGCGAGTCGGGGAGGTTGCTTATGAGCTTGCTTTACCTCCCGCCTTATCAGGAGTTCATCTGGTTTTTCATGTATCCATGCTCCGGAGATATCATGTCGATTTCTCTCACGTGGTTGATTTCAGCACTATTCCTTTAGATGAGAATTTGGGCTTCGAGGAGGAGCCAAATGCTATTATTGATAGGCAGGACCGCCAGTTGAGGTCTAAGAGAGTTTCTGCCGTGAAGGTCCAGTGGAGGGGCCAAGCAGTCGATGAGGCGACTTGGGAGTTCGAGGAGGACATGCGGAGCAGGTATCCGCAGCTATTCAGCACTTAGGTACGATTCTATGTGCGTTCGATGACGACCGTTTGTATTAGAGGTGGAGATTGTGATGAACCAAAAGGTCATCTTATGTAAATTTAATTATGACTGTGTTCCGAGGCCCCAAAAGCCTCCGTTTATCTTATCTCGATGTGCGTGCGCAGCCCGGGCGCGTAGCTGGGAAGCCTTTATGTGGAAACTTGATAAAGAGTTGAATTTATGATAATTAATTGAATAAAGTTGACTTCTGTCAACATTTTTGGTAAACGGACCCGGACCCGTGATCTGGCGGTCCCGGAAGGTCCGTAGGAAAATATGGGACTTGGGCGTATGCCTGAAATCGAATTCCGAGGACCCAAGTCTGAGAAATGAATTTTTAAAGAAAGGTGTTTTCTGAAAATAATAAAGGCTTATGAAAATGAACCTCGATGTGAAACCTGTGCTGCCAGGCCCGTATTATGGTTCTGGAGCCCGGAACAGGTTCAATATGTGTTATTTAAGTTATCTGTGGAATTTGGTAAGGAACAAACTTGATTTGACGGGTTTCGGATAAAAAATGGGAAATTGAGAGTTAATGAAGTTTTCAGGATTTTCATAGAATTTGAAATTTGGTTTAGAACGTGATTTTTTGTTACCGGGGTCCGAATGAAATTCCGATATCGGGAATAGTTCTGTTATTTCATTCATGACTTGTCTGCAAAATTTGGGGTCATTACGAGTAGTATAGGTCGGTCCGGCGCGTTGCTATAGAAATCAAGAACTTAGAAATCCTTAAGTTTGATCCTAGGGGTTTTGAGGGGTGATTTTTAGATTTAGCGTTGTTTTGGGTGTTCTGAAGGCTCAAGCGAGTCCATATTATGAGTTAGGACTTGTTGGTATATTTGGACGGGGGTTCGGGTGGGCCCAGGTGCCTCCCGAACACAACACGAGGCCAAAATCCAGCTGAAGATGCAGCTGGTGCACCTGATCTGGTGTGACTGCAGGTGCGGTTGCCCAGCCACAGGTGCGGGACCGCTCCTGCGGTCCCAGCCTCGCAGGTGCGAAGGTTCCGCAGGTGCAGTTCCTTTTCCGTAGGAGCGGAACCGCAAGTGCGGTCTCCAGCTCCGCAGGTGCAACCCCAGCCCCTCTTGCCCAATTCCGCAGGTGCGAGACCGCAGGTGCGGAAACCCTGTAGGCCAGGCAGTGAATTTTCATTTAAACACGGGATTTGAGTCATTTCTTTTATTTCCATCTTCTTCCTTGTGTTATTTGAGAGCTTCCAAGAGGTCTTTCAACCTAGTACTTGAGGTAAGTAAATTCCCTATCTAACACTAGTTTCAAACATCAATTCCTAGTTAAATTCCCTACTAAATTATCACAAATCATGGAATTAGGTAGTAATTTTAGGGCTCTTGAGGATTTTTTGATTTTCCGTTTTAGGACATGAATTCAAGTAGAAATCACACATTAATGATCCTTAGGCTATGGGTGAGTTATCCCTTCGTGAATTTTCGGAATTTGAACATGCGGAACCGGGGTTGGAATTTGAGAATTTTTAAAGAATAGCGATTTTATTGAATAACTAAGATAATTTCCCACATTGTGCATGCATTGATTTAATTGTACACCTTTTGGCTAGTTGCGAGTCCTCAGGTGTAGAGTTCGGAGTTTCGGGCGCAATTGTGGTCCGAGTGGTAGATTCGACACGAGGTAAGTCTCCTTTCTAACCTTGTAAGAGGGAATTGTCCCCATAGGTGATGTATATGCTATGTGTAAATTGTTTGGGGCTACATACGCACCAAGTGACGAGAGTCCGTACGTAGCGGCTATCATTTTTATGTCCGGGTAGTTAGGCCCACATCATGCCTTATATGCTTCCTTGTAATGCCTTTCTTTCTTGTAATGCCTTATATGCTTCCTTGTAATGCCTTATATGATTCCTTGTAACGCCATATGTACTATGAGATCATGTTATGTATAGTATTGTTCCTCTGAGGCTTTATGGAAATTGTTGAATTGAAAGGAATTTGTTATGGAAAGTAAGTTTTATAAGTTATTGTGTGTGCATGTGATCGCTTCGCAATTTACATTCCACGAGCGATGTGTGATTTCCCCCACTCTCATGGGAGCGGGCCATACGCCACAACGGATTGAAAGGTGCACTTTTGGGACGGGTCGATCATTCCCCGACATTGCACAAAGATGATATAATTAAGAATGCACTTTTGGTACGGGCCGTTCGATCCTCGGCAGTGCATGGACGAAGTTGTACTATGTTATGATATGGTTACATTGAAAGACGCACTTTTGGGACGGGCCGGTCGATCCCCGGCAGTGCATAGCTATTTTTCCTTATGACTCCGACCGGTTGTCTTATTCCTGTGTGCGCATGATTATTTGGCATTGTTTCATGGATGTTGACTTGTGTGAGATATATTGGGGGAAAGAAAGTGGCCATTGTTATTGTTCCAGTATTTTTCTTGGATTTCTGTGTTTTGGACATAATTTCTACTCACTGTCTTACATGCCTACTGCTTTTATTTTATCATTTTTATATCATATTGTTGGACCTTAGTGAGTGTCAAGTCGACCTCTCGTCACTACTTCTTCGAGATTAGACGGGATACTCACTAGGCACATATTTATTTAATATGTACTCATGCTGCGCTTCTGTACTTAACTGTACAGGTTCTGAGGCTGGTGCACCTTGTTATCAGACCGGATCTAGATAGTGACCATAGCGGACTTGACTTCACGGTGAGCTGCTTCCTCCGGCGATCCCCAGCAACACCATGGAGTTTCATTTACTTTTGTTTCCCGTCTATTCATGCAGACAGCGGGATTGTATATATTATTATCCTTTGTATATTCCGTTAGTATGCCCATGACACTCGTGACACTAGTTCCTGGCACACACGTAGTGGTGGTTTTGGGATTTTGGGGTTGTACATATATGTGCTTGTATGCTTGGATCGCGTTTCTTTATGGCTATTGTTTCTACCGCTGAGTTATTACCTTTCGATATCATGACTTAACTTGTTAAAATCGGTAAATGGGTGAATAATTGAACCAAGTTAAGAGAAGCACTTAGTAGAATTTACGTTGCCTTGCCTAAACCCGTTGTTGGGCGCCATCACGACCTGGATTTGGATTCTGGGTCGTGACAGCATTACTTCATATTCCTGATAGAATTTTTGATGTTCGTACTCGCGTACATTTATCCTTATTTATTTACCTCCACACTAATCTGCTTGTAGGGTTCCTTCTGAACTGATATTTTGATTGTTTTCCTAGTGGCACTCTCTTTTATTTCCATAACACTTATACGGTACCTTTAACTACCTCGACTCCTATCTGAATATTTCTTAAGTATTACAATGTTATAACTGCTGGGCTGAATTCACTATATTTGATTTTACTATATTTATCTTGCACGACCTGCTGATCTGTCGGTATCCTCCTAACTAGCCTTAACTAGGCTCTTCCTGAATCAACTACTAAGTACTCGTTGGCCCATTCTCAAACATTACTCCGCGTAATCTTTCTTGGGTTATTTCCTTTGTCTTAACTTACATCTTGCACTGGCTCCTTACTTTCAATAACATCCCGGGCATAAATCTTGACTTTCTTTCCTTGACGTCATGCTTGCATAATGTTCTGGAATCATAGCATATATGTAGGATTTAGATAAGTGCAATCTCATTCCTCCCTTATTTATTTATCGCATTATTCCTTTACCATTCCATAATTACTAGAACCACTTAATTCTGACTTAAGGCCACACACTCCATATTCCCCCCTTTTGGGGAGTACTCAAATTTAGTACTACGATGATTTACATATAAATGTTTTACCTCTTCATATTTGGCGTCTTTTCACACCATCGATTACCCTTACTCGCCCTGTGGTAATCCTTTTGTACCAAGGCTAACAAAATTCCTTACTCGCGAGGGTGACACTTAACGTAACTGGTACATATAATCCCTTAAGATTAACTTGGCCCACATTGCTTGATTTAGGGAAGTGTCTTCCTGAATGACCATTCTCTGAATTTCTCATGAATCTTCTTATGTTGTCCATTCTACTATTGCCAGAATGAAATATGAAATTCTCATGATGCTGACTATTATCCAATCACTCAGTCCCTAATTCATGTTTAGTTTATCTTGTTCATCAATCCATACTGGTTTCTATTACTCTGGGGTATAACTTTTCCTTTTGGTAATCGCATCAGAGTTGCGAACTTATTTCTCGAAATGAGGATATGACTTTATGGACTATATTCTTTTGTTGTCTCAAGTCCTGTCACCTCTCATTTATTTCTTCACTTGACTATAGATTCTATAACTGTCATCTTTTGATCTACCGTTTGTCATCCATGTATCACATCTTACTCATAATGCTTCCTTATCTCTCTATTCTTATTTTCCTGCTAATATTTCTGCCTATCCTTTTCTTTTGACAGCTTCAACAAGACATTCATTCGATTTTTACCTTCCCTTGCTCCATCTGCTGGCTCTTCGAACTGCCTAACATTCTCCCCCTACTAGGGATGGGAGCCATACTAAGGTAATATTTATCCCTTCAAGGTTTGCAGTTCCTATCTTTGTAGTACTCAAATCTAGATGTACTATTTTAGTGTACACCATCTGGGTGTCTCATAAGGAGATCTATTAGTACATTTGCAATATCCTTCGAAAATATAAACTAACGCAAATAATTCATCCACCATTTTGGCTCAATATAACTCCAGCCGGATCGTGATATTATGTCCTTTTCTTAAAACCATATTTGTTAGCTCCATAGAGCATAACCCAAATCAGGGGTGGCCAATTATACATACCTCTGCTATTGTTGAAGGTAAGTCAAAATACTTATATCTTTCTTCCTAAATGGTAAATAAGGATAATCTTTATTAACAGGGTACCTCGTACCCTTCTTCACCTGTCTTCTTTTACTTGATGCAACTTGTGTCTAACTTTTTTATTTCGTTATTCCTTTTTACCATAAGACTGGATAAGTATTCTTTCCTAAAAGCTCCTTATCAAGAAACGTACACTTTTTAGTACACGCATGATGTGCTGAAGACCTCTCATTTACTCATCTTAAGCAAGATGCAAAAATCAAGTTCCTCTAACTCAACACTTTCACAGCTATATCTCTTATCGATCGTCTTTCTGAATGTAGGCATCATCTTATTACGAATAGAAGTTCGGGATTTGAATTCTTATAAATGAGCTCTACCACACGATCTAGAGTAAGAAGAAAGAGTGACAATCCTAAATGCCCTGTAGCCTCCTGCTTATAAGTGTGGTGCACGACACACCCATAAACAAGACTCTACTAGACACGGCTTGTAGACTCCCTAGGACAAAACTGCTCTGATACCACTTTTGTCACGACCTAAACCGATGGGCCGCGACAGGCACCCGATACCATACTCAATCGAGTACCAATGTAACATATATTTCTTATTACATCATCATATACACGTGGCATACGTGCCTAATAGGACAACACGATCATTTATAAACTCAAAACATAGGTCGACAAGGCCGTACAATCTTTCACATACACGACATATGTCTACAAGCCTCTAAGATTACATAAATGTCATAAAGGTCGGGACAGGGCCCCGCCATACTAATCAGTACATGTACTAATCACACTCACCACATAAGAACTCCGGAGATAATGGAGCACACCAACACCTTCCGCTGAGCCGATAGCCTACTTGGAGGACTCTCGACCTATCTATCAGGACCTGCAGGCATGAAACGCAGCGTCCCTGTGATGACCAAAACGGTCATCCTAAGTAATTTTAGCTATATCTGTATTCCGAGGCTCTGAAAGCCTCTGTTGATCTCACCTCGATGTGTGTGCCCAGCCCGGGCGTGTAGCTGGGAAGTCGTTATATTGAAATTGGATGAAAAATAGAATTTTTGGATAATTAAATAAATAAAGTTGACTTTGGTCAACATTTTTGGTAAACGGACCCGGACCCGTGATGTGACGGTCCTAGAGGGTCCGTAGGAAAATATGGGACTTGGGCGTATGCCCGGAATCGAATTCCGAGGTCCCAAGCCCGAGAAATAAGTTTTAAAATGAAAATGTTTTCTGGAAATAATAAAGGAATTTGAAAAGGAATTATTAAGTGAAAACCGTGTTACCAGGCCCGTATTAAGGTTCTGAAGCCAAAAACAGGTTTATTATATGTTATTTCTCATATCTATGAAATTTGGTGTGAAACGGACTTGAAACGACGTGATTCGGATTAAAAATTTGAAATTTAGAATTTTATGAAGTTTGAGAAAATTCTAAGAGTTTCGAGGTTTAATTCGATGAATTTGATGATATTTTGATGATTTAAAAGCTTGAACAAGTCCGTAGAATGTTTTGGGAGTCGTGTGTATTTTTGGTTTTAAGCCTCGAGGGCTCGGGTGAGTTTCGGGTAGCTAACGGGGTGTGAAAACATGAAAACAATCTGGTGTTTGTGAGTTTTCTTGTGTTTGGTAGCTTAGTCTATGTTCGCATAGGTTGAGCTGCGATCGCATAGAGTTGAGAGTGGGGGAGGGGTCTGATACCTTATGCGATCGCATTGGTGGAGCCGCGATCGTAGTGTAGGAGATCCTGATGCTCCGCGATCGCATTGGTGGGGCCGCGATAGCAGTGTAGGAGATCCTGATGCTCCACGATCGCATTCCTCTCTCCGCGATCGCAGAGAGTGAAACCTAGCTACCTCTGCCATCGCAATCCCTTGTCCGCGATCGCACTGAACATTTTCGCCCAGTAATTTTAAAAGCCCCAAAACAGAATATCATTACGGGATTTCTTATTTTTGCACTCTTCTCTTATTCTCCAAACCCCATTGATGACCCCCAAGCTATTCTACCTACATAACAACTTGGGTAAGTGACTTTAACTCCAATTCCTTCCATTTTTCCTTCATCAAAAACTACAATTTAGGGCTAAAAACATGGAATCAAAGTAGGAAATAGAGATTTTAGGTAGAGTTGGGTTTTTAAGAATTTTGGGTGATTCAACCTCAATTTGGGGTCGAATCTTAAAACAAATTATATATTCTAACTCGTGGGGTTGTGGGTGATCGTGTTTTGGTCCGGCCTCGAGTTTGGACCAAGCGGGCCCAGGGTCAAATTTTAGTATTCTTTGAAGAATAGTATGAAATGTATAATTAGGCTTGGAAATTGGTTTATTGAGTATTTATTGATGTTAATAAATCCATTATGTCTAGATATTACCGATTCGGAGTTGGATTCGAGAGGGAAGGTTGTGATTGAGGCTTGACTTGCATTTCTGGAGCTGAGGTAAGTGTTTGGCTTAACCTCAGCTTGAGGGATTAGGTATAGAGTCTTATTTTCTATGTGTAACTCATGTCCAATGTATAGGCGTGGTGGCGAGTACCTATGCGTTGCGGTCAAGCATGCCCGTGATTCATTTGTGATTAAACTTACTGTGTTCTTAATGTTCTCCGCTCTATGAGTAATTGATGAATTAAAAGTGATACCTTGTGGTTGTTTCATGACATGGAGAGTTATTGAGTTATTTGTTCCAGTTGAGGCTTACACTGTTGAAATCGTATTTCTGAAGCGAGGTTGGTTATAGTTGAGACCCCTGTCGGGCATTTTGTTGAGTTTGTAATTGATGATTTCCCCTTGCCGGGGCAATAGAATTGTATTGAGTATTTCCATTCACTTAAGATTGCTTAGTGTTGACTTTTACATTATATCATTGCTTTGTTTATTATTTGTCGCACGAGGGGACATTCCGTGCCGATTGTTATCATATATGCACGAGGGGACATTCTGTGTCGAGTGATTGTGAGGTTATGCACGAGGGGACATTCCGTGCCGAGTGTTATTATATATGCAC
>ML274196.1:0-13478 GCA_005239495.1 Nicotiana undulata | reverse complement strand
ACGAGTTTGGGAAGAAAATTAACGAAGTGGGCCTTTTATAGAACTGCCCAGCAGTTCTCGCTCTTGCGGCCTTTGGATCGCGGGTGCGGACTCGCACCTTCGTAAAATTGGCCACGCCTGCGATTGGCCTGGGCCCTGGGGGAGGTCACTCCTGCGGACTTTTGTCCGCTCCTGCGGAGCCGCGCCAGCGAGAGGAAGGGTCGCCCCTGCGACCTAGGCCGCTCCTGCGATGGATTGGCCGCTGGTGCGAGCCTCGCGCATGCGGCTGATGGACCGCAGGGGCGGTCACACCAGAAACAGTCCCCCACCAGCTATTAATTGCTGGTTTTTGACCCCGATTGGGGTCCGGGAGGCCCCTGGGCCCACCCGAGCCCCCGACAAATTATACCAACAAGTCCCAAATCATAAGACGGACTCGTTCGAGANCGAACGGGTCTATACTGCTCGGAATAACCCCAAATTTTGCGGACAAGTCATAAATGACTATACGGAACTATTGCCAGTTCCGGAATTCCATTCGGACCATGATATCATGAGGTCCAATTCCAGACTGAATTCTAAATCTTATGAAATCCTGAATTCCAACCCAGGTGCCGAAATACTCCCGGGTCATCAGAAACCCAAGGCGAACATACGCTCAAGTCTGAAATCATCATCCGGAGTTGCTGAAGCTGTCAGCACTCGATTCTGAGGTTGTTTGCTCAAAATGCTGCTCGGAACCAAAATTAGCCAAAAAGGCTAGCCCTCAGGAACCAAGTGTTCCTGAACTGGCCAAATCACTTCTGAATCTCGAACTTCCTACCCCCACAAATCATAAGGCACGAGTAGCCGCTATGGAAAGAGTCATTTACAGGAACGGAGTCCCAACACACAAAACGACCGGCTGGGTCGTTACAAGATGTATAAGCATGATGATGGAATCACATGTCACATTAGATTAATTATTTACTGAAACAAATATTAGTTGGCATGACCGGTTGGCTATCCCGGTTCCATTATGATGCGAAAATTGATTGAGAATTCACATTGGCATATATTGAAGAAATAGAAGGTTCTTCAAGAATTCTCTTGTGCTGCTTATTCTCATGATATAGCAGTTAAGGTTGGGATTGAATTCCTTGATTTCTGGAACTAATAGAAGGTGATATATATATATATATATATATATATATATATATATCACCNTAAAATAAAGTGATATATATATATATATATATATATATATATATATATATATATATATATATATATGGGCTCAGTCACCTGCCATGTGAACTGTTTACTATTATATGATTTTAATAGATGCATCTATTATATGGTCACAATAAATTTTATATGCGTATAATGAAAATTCTTGAAGGATTTAAATTGTTCTGAAGTCTATTAAGGTTGTCAAGAAATTTATTAAATAATGTTTTAAAAAAAATTCCTTATGCAGATTAGAGCAAGCATGGCATGCATGATTTATTTTTGTGTCTGTTGCAATTGGTGCAATATGTATCTTGCTAGAACCATGAGTATAACAATATGCTCGCGAGATCTAGGTTTATTCCTATACGAAGATATTGGAATACTATTAGTACTTGTTGAATCAAGTCACTGCATGGTTTTGAAGAATGACAAATGTTAACATAGTTGAACCAGGTCACTCAGGGCAAACACAGACAAGCAAACTATATGGCACGAGAAGAGTCCATGCGCAGGAGATAAACATCATCTCTGAATTAAGGGGTTATCTCCTAAGCGAAAAGGTTGCAGATTGATAGGGAGATGGACTTTGTATTCAGGTAGGACAGAATCAAGATAAAAGAAGATCAAGGAAGTTGAGATAGACTCAAACTCTTCCACCAAGGAAGAGTTGCATCAGAATTGTACATCAACATCTCAACTACTGATTCTATAAATTGTCGAAGTATTCCTACTGAAGAGTTACACACATACACAGAAGTGAAACAAGAATTAAAAGAAAAATTACCAAAGCAATTTTGCAAGCAGTTCATGTGAAGAATCCTTGTGCGACTCAAAAGCTACTTGAACCAGCTCGAAGAACCAATTTCATCTGTTGTCTTTTGAGTCTAGTTGTTTGTAGTAGGTGATTAAAAATTGTATCTTTCAGCTTTATCTAGAAGCAATTGTAATAGGTACACAATATTCAAGTTAGAGTCAACTTGAAGTTTGTCGCAATTAGCTAGAGGCTAATTTGGCACAAAGGGATTAGAGTTAGTCCTTAGGTTTACAAAAGAGTTTATTTTGTAAATGTTGTTTGACTCATTGTCATAGTGAAGAGTTTGGAAAAATCCTACTGGGAAGTAGGTCGTGGTTTTTTCACCTTTTGAGCCAGGTGTTTTCCAGGTAAAATTGTTGTGTTCTTTTATTTCTGCAATTACTTTTCCGCAAACTGTAGAAGTTGGAACACCTAAAAGAATCGGGTTCTTCTATAGAGTCTGCAATCGAAAATTGGACACCACACAAATCACCCCCCTCCTCTTGTGTGGTATTGACGTATAAAACATCAATTGGTATCAGAGCGGGTTATCCTTGAAGAGGCTAACACCTTGGGAAAAGATCAAAATGAGTGCACCACCTAGAAACTGAGAAGGACAATCAAATGCAAGGCCACCACTTTTCAATGGCCAGTATTACTCCTGGTGGAAGAACAGGATGAAGGATCACTTGATTGGAGAAGACTATGAACTCTGGGACATAGTCACTGATGGTCCTTTAGCCACCATGAAGAAGACTTCTGAAGCAGTAGATATGCCAAAGACTAGAGCTGACTGCACTGCTGAGGATTTGAAGAAGTGGGAGAAAAATGCTAAGGCCAAAAAGTGGCTAGTTTGTGGACTTGGTACAGACGAGTATAGTAGGATTCAAAGTTGCATGAATACCAAAGAAATTTGGGATACCTTGCAAGTAGCCCACGAAGGAACACCTCAAGTGAAAAGATCAAGAGGTACTCTACTATACTCCCAGTATGAAAACTTCACTATGAAAGAAGGAGAGACAATCCAAGAGATGTACACGAGGTTCACAACACTGACAAATGAACTCAAGTATCTTGGAAGAATCATTCTTGAAGAGGACATGGTGGAGAAGATCCTGACAAGGGTCTTACCAATTTCCTGGGAAAGCAAAATCACTGCTATTCAGGAATCCAAAAACATGACAACACTCAGGTTGGACGAGCTAATTGGAAACCTCACTGCCTACGAACTTAGAAGGCAGACAATGAAAATGGATGCTCCTAATAAGGAAAGAAGTCTAGCATTGAGAATCAATGAAGGAGCAGATCTGGAGGAAGATGAGATGTCCATGATCACTAAGGAATTTAGAAACTTCCTCATAAGGAAAAATGGCATCTCAAGAGGTGGAAACTACAACAAAACAAAAGCTCCAGAAAGGCCAACCAACGAGGGATGCTACAAATGTGGAAAGACCGGCCACCACATCAAGAACTGTCTTTAGTGGAAAGTAGAATGAAAAAGGGAGAGATCCGACCGAAGGAACTGGTCCAACCCAAGAAAACCACAACAAAAGCTATGGTTGCTGCTTGGGGGGAAAGCTCAGATAAAGAATCAGAAGATGGTGAGAATGAAGAACAGGCACTCATGGCAATTGGTGAATCAGATGAGGAATCATATGAAGAACCAGAGGTAAGTATATCCCATCTCAAAAACAAGATAAAGCTCCTATCTAAAGAAAAACTCTCTAAGTTGCTACTTGATTTCATGGATGATTCCGAAGAAACAAACAAAGAGAAAGAACAATTGTAAAGAGTGTGTAATACTAAAAGCAAAGTGTAAGAACCTGGAAATCAGAGTAAGTGAATCTGAAAAGGAAAACACTGCCTTGAAGAACCGGTTTCATCCACTTGAAACTAAGATCCTAGAGCTAAAATCTGAAAATTTAAAACTGAAACTAGGAACTAGCAAAAAGACTGTTGATCATTCTCAAATCATATTAGAAGAAAATGTGGGAAAACTAAAGGATAATATGTACATTAAGGATGAACAGATAAGGGTACTAAAAGAAGAATTTGGTAAAGTCAAACATGAATTAGATCGAACTTGCAAATGGAATAAATCCTCTGATGCCTTGACATGGCTTCAAGAAAATCATAGTAGCAACAGAAGAGGACTTGACTTTGGGAGTCAAATGCCCAAATGAGATCCCAAAAGTAAGTATCTCACTCTTCCAGAGAATAAAATTTGCGCCCACTGTGGTAAGACTGGCCACTACAAAATTGAATGTATTGCAAAAGAGCAGGCCGGTCGAAGAAATGAAAGGTTTGTACGAAAGAAAAACTGGTTACCAAATTGGGCCAGAAAAAGCTTGATTCATCCTTTCTCTCATAGAAAATTACCCAAACTAGTTTGGGTCCCTAAGACTAATCCTTGATTTCTTGCTGTAGGTTCAAGTGAGAGGAAGCAACCAAATTTGGTACTTAGACAGTGGCTGCTCAAAACATATGACAGGGAACAAGGAACAATTCCTTTCACTTGAAAACCTCAAAGGAGGAAATGTCTCCTTTGGAAATGGAAAGAAAGGTGAAATTATTGGGGTTGGTAAGGTAGGTAAGGATGACACACGTTCCATTGAGAATGTGTACTTGATAGATGGCTTGAAATATAGCCTGATTAGTGTGTCACAATTGTGTGACAGAGGTAACCTGGTTGCATTTACTTCCACAAAAAGTTTAGTGATTAACTTGCTTACTGAAAAGATTGTTTTGCAGGGAAAAAGAGTGACTAACATCTATGTCATAGACCTGTCCACACTATCAGAAAATGAACTCACTTGCTTAAGTGTGCTGGACAGTGATCCCCTCCTTTGGCACAAAAGACTTAGTCATGCTAGTCTAAATCAGCTTAACAAATTAGTCTCCAAGGACTTAGTGGTAGGGCTTCCTAACATTAAGTTCAAGTAAGAAAAAGTTTGTGAGGCATGTGCTAGGGGAAAACATGTAAGATCCTCATTCAAAAGCAAGAAAATGGTCAGTACCACCAGGACGTTGGAACTAGTTCATATGGATCTATGTGGTCCTATAAGAACTCTGAGCAGAGGTGGTAAGAAATATGTAATGGTGCTAGTTGATGACTACTCAAGGTTCACTTGGACCTTATTTCTGACATCTAAAGATGAAGCATTTGATATGTTTACTTCATTTGTTAGAAAAACTCAAAAACAGTTAGGAAATCAACTAGCATCAATAAGATCTGATCATGGTACTGAATTTGAAAATGCAAAGTTTGCTGAATTCTCTGATGAACATGGCATAAATTACAACTTCTCTGCCCTAGAATCCCACAACAAAATGGGGTTGTTGAAAGAAAGAATAGAACTCTTGAAGATATGGCTAGAACCATGCTTCTTTCTAGCAAACTACCCCATAGCTTCTGGGCAGAAGCAATAAACACTGCATGCTACATAATAAATAGATGCATGACCAGACCATTGGTAGAGAAAACTCATTATGAATTACTTAAAGGGAGAAAACCCAACATATCCCACCTTAGGGATTTTGGATGCAAGTGCTTTGTGCACAACAACGGCAAAGACTCCCTAGATAAATTTGATCCCAGAAGTGATGAGGGAGTATTCTTGGGATATTCATCACATAGCAAAACTTATAAAGTATATAATAAAAGAACTATGTGTGTAGAAGAAAGTGTGCATGTTGTTTTTTATGAAACTAACACTCTCTATGAGAGACAGGAACCAGAAGATGAGGAGCTTGGACTGGTCAGAAGTAGTGAACAAACTGGAGAAAGTATAGAAGATGGAACAGGTGATGGACCAGGTCCCACTAACCCAAGCAACATGACAGGAGGAACTCAACAGCAAACTACACTGGAACTTGGCCTTGATCCTGTTCCACAACAACAAGACACCATAGGATCATCAAGTCATGAAACATTGGTGCTCAAACCACACAGATATCAAAATTCTCACCCCCTTGAGAACATCATAACAGATTTGACATCTGGAATCACAACCAGATCCTCCTTGAAAAATCTGTGTGCATTTGATGCCTTTCTATCTTTGATCGAACCAAAGAACATTGATGAAGCCTTACAGGATACTGACTGGGTAAATGCCATGCAAGAAGAGCTAAATCAATTTGAAAGAAGTCAAGTTTGGCACTTGGTACCCAGACCACTAGATAGATCAGGGATTGGCACAAAGTGGGTCTTCAGGAACAAACTCGATGAAGATGGAACGATTACAAGAAACAAGGCTAGACTGGTAGTCCAAGGATATAGTTAAGAAGAGGGAATTGACTATGATGAGACCTTTGCTCCTGTGGCAAGACTAGAGGCAATCAGACATCTTATAGCATTTGCTGCCCACATGGAATTCACTCTCCATAAGATGGATGTAAAAAGTGCTTTCCTCAATGTCTACCTAAAGGAAGAAGTATTTGTCAAACAGCCTCCAGGATTTGAAAGCAAGGAGACACCTGACCATGTGTATAAACTTGACAAGGCTTTGTATGGACTCAAGCAAGCACCAAGAGCATGGTATGAGCGGCTATCTAAATTCCTGCTAGAACATGACTACAAACGAGGTAAAATTGATAGCACCTTGTTCTTAAAGGAAAAAGGTAAGGATCTCCTGGTAGTGCAAATATATGTAGATGATATCATATTTGGGGCAACTTCTGAAAAATTGAGTAAGGAATTTTCCAAGCTTATGGGGAGTGAGTTTGAGATGAGTATGATGGGTGAGCTAAACTTCTTTTTAGGCTTGCAAATTAAGCAAAACTCAAACGGAACAATGATCCATCAACAAAAATATGTGAAAGAATTGCTCAAAAGATTTAAAATGGAAGACTCAAAAGAAATAGACACCCCCATTGCCACAACTACAAAATTAGATGTGGATGAACCTGGTTCATCCGTTGATCAAAAGTTGTACAGAGGGATGATTGGGTCTTTATTATATCTCACTGCTAGCAAACCTGACATTATGTTCAATGTAGGGCTATGTTGTAGATTTCAGGCAAATCCAAAGGATACCCATCTAACTGCAGTGAAGAGAATTTTGAGATATTTGAAAGGCACCACTGACTTATGCCTTTGGTATCCTAAAGGTAGAAATTTCGACCTTGTAGGATATGCTGATGCAGATTATGCAGGTTTCTTGATTGACAGGAAAAGTACTTCAGGCATGGCTCACTTTTTGGGCTCTTTCCTTGTGTCTTGGGCCACCAAGAAACAAAACTC
Source organism: Nicotiana undulata (assembly GCA_005239495.1). Lineage (NCBI taxonomy): Eukaryota > Viridiplantae > Streptophyta > Magnoliopsida > Solanales > Solanaceae > Nicotiana > Nicotiana undulata. The sequence goes on along the minus strand of ML274196.1, from coordinate 6,252 downwards.
AGTAGCCTTGTCTACTACTGAGGCTGAATATGTGGCTGCAGCCTCATGCTATGCTCAGTTTCTATGGATCAAGCAACAACTCATGGATTTTGGTATAGAGGTTGGATGTATTCCTATTTTCTTTGACAATACTAGTTCCATTAGTATGACGAAGAACCCGGTTCATTATAAGATAACCAAGAACATAGATGTCAGACACCATTTCCTAAGGGATAATTATGAAAAGGGAATGATCTTAATCGAATTCTGTGCTACTGACAAACAAATTGCAGATATCTTTACTAAAGCACTAAGTAGGGAGCATTTTGAGAGAAACAGGTTAGAATTAGGGATTATTAAGATCACCTAATTGAAAAAAAAAATGAATTTTTTTATAAAATGAAAAAAAGATATTTGGCTAGAAACACTGAAATAGGTAACTAACTAGATTAATCATTGCTCAGTTTCATGTCTTTAATGCCATACTCTCTTACCATGTGTTAATATGACTCTTTGGTTGCTAATGATGTTTTTCTATTTTTGTAAATTGAGGCCAAAACTAGAGACTCTAACACGATGAACCTGGTTCATCGTGGCTGGTTCATCTGACTGACAAGGTACGTGCTCATCACTATACACTTATTGAAATAATTATAGTCACACATGAGCATGATTTTGTCTATATTTGGTTCATTTCAAATTATCAGTACTTATCCCAAAATGAACCCGTTCCAAAGAGTCTAATCGAAGCTTAATTAGCCTAGATTATAAGGAGTTCTAACCGTCTAATCTACTGACACTCCTGCACCGATTAGACTCCCACTTGACCAAGAATTAAGCCTGTTGTGCATTTATTAACCACACCTTTAAAAATCCATCATTACCTCTCTAATTCTTCATTCTCTCTTCTTCAAAAAGCATAACCGTCGAACCTACTTCATCATTCCTATCAACCAAAGTGATCAAAATCTTCTTCTCTCAAAATCTTCATAATGTCTTCCACACCACCCCAAGCCACATCCTCATCAACCACCCCTGAAAACAGTGTCGCTCTTGAAGACACTGGGTCAAATTCTCCATCACAACACAGCTCCTCCTCACAATCTTCATCAATTTCTTCCACTCCTCAAAACTCTACAGTCCCAGAACCTACTCCTTCACCCCAAACAGCTCCAGTCGTTACACCAAGCCCTACTCTAACCCCCAGAAAACGTCGAGTAAAAATGCTAGCCAGAAAAACAGTTGCATCTGGTTCTCTTGCCAGGAAATTGAATAAAAAACTTCAGGCTAGCCAGGCTCAAGATTCTAAAAATTCAAGCGAGTCTTTCAAATCTGCAAATGAGGAAGAAGCAACATATTCATCTGATACTGAGAAAGTAACCCCTGAAATTAGGTCTGAACCTGAAATGGCTAAAAATAGGTTTGTCCTGATTGGGTCTGTAGTAGATGTGGAAATACCTGATAGGAGAAGGAAAATTGGGGAAAAGACAAAAATTGAGAGAGAGGGAGTAGGGAGTTCTGAAAGGGGAACTAGGAAGGAAGGTGCCACATTGGCAATCTGTGGCCCCGCTCCTGTGATCGCTGAGGAGGGTGTCAAGGACTTAGAGGGAAGCAACTCTGGGGAAGCAGCAACAGGACTGGAAAGTCTACAACATGCAGTGGATGAACCTGGTTCATCTATTGAAGAAACTCTGGCTGACTTGATGAAAAAGTTGGGGGAAACCTACAAATATAAGAAGAAGAGAACCCCCAAATCCAAGAAAGCTTATACTCCAGTATCAACCATAAAGAGAAAGGACTCTTCAACTACCGATGCTCCTGCCCCTAAGAGTCGTGCTACTAGAAGCACTATCAGGCAAAGTGAAGAAGAAATGGAGAAAGCTCTGAGAGAGAGCAAGAAGAAGAAAGTTTCCAAGGGAAAGACAAAAGGTAGGGAGCTTGTTGAGGCAGTTCAGGTTGTTGATGATAAGATGTACCTGGTCCATCAAGAGGAACAAGCGGCACAGATTGTGGTTGAGACACCAAAGCCCAAGAAGGCCAAGACTTCTTCTAAGAAGTCAGCTTTTGTGTCTGCCAAACCCTCAACAGTTGCCAAGCGGACCAAGTCTAAATCAAATAAGGTAAAGTTCATTGATGATGCTGAGTGGAGTGGAGAGGAAGCAGAAGTGTCTGATGAGGAGACAGACAAACTCACAAAGTTTGGGAAGAGTACTATTCTGAAAGGGAAGCTTTTTAAGGACCTTGAGGAGTCTGGAATGATTTTTCTGGTAGAGACTTTGGATGTACAGGGTTGGAAGGACATGGTCCTTCATCTCGATGGTAGGCTGGATAGAAATGAGTTGGTGGAGTTTATGTCCAATTTAGTGGTTAAAGATGGAAGAGTGTCTACTAAGGTCCAGGGAGTCAAGATTTCTTTTGATGCAAAGGAATTGGGGGACATACTGCATATCCCTTCTGAGGTGTATGATGACTACACCAGGCAGAGGTGGCCTAGTTTGGATGGATTGCCTTCAGCCCTTCAAATCACAAGGTTTTTCTGTGAGAATGAGCAAGAGCTGGAGCCCAGGGCAGTGTTTAAGAGTGAGATGAGGCCTCAGCACAAACCGCTCTTTGAGTTTGTGATCAAGTGCTTACTGCCTAACAAAGAGCGAAGACACATTGCAATCTATATGGATCTCACCCTCATGGAGTGCTTGTACAGTGGTAAACAAATCAATTGGCATGCTTTCATCATTCAACTCCTGGACAGGGTTGTGAACGGATCCAAGGCGCATGCTATACCGTATGGGTTCATCCTAACTGCGGTGCTTACTCGCTTCAAGGTGCCAGTGAAAAAGGCTGAAATGGAGACTGCGAAGGATCACTTTGAGAAGAACACGCTACTGACCTGTGACTACATTGTGAATATTCTTGAGGATGAACCTGGTTCATCTAGGAAAATGCATGTTAATAGCAAGGTCAGGACGCTTGTGCATGAAGATGAGGTCAAGAATGCTGAGATCCTTCGTTTGAATACTCGCCTTACAGAGGTTGAAGATGAGCGAGATGCTCTCAAAGCAGAATTAGCTAAGGAAAAAGAGAAGAATGAGGGTGTATTGCAACAGATGCTCTCCCTTCTTCAAGTCAAGAACACAACCTCTACCCCTTCCCAGCCTTAGGTGTCCAGTGCCTTCAAAAACCCCTCTATGACCCAGTTTGGGATTGTCTGATTCAGTTCTGTTTATTTATTTATTTTTTTATTTTTTTTGCTCATGGTTGTGGCTGTTTTTATTTCTTTTTGTGTATGGTGCCTGAAATTATCCAATCAATGAATTTTGCTATTCTGTTATTGGCTTTTTCTCAGTTTCTTAAATAGATTACATTTCTTGGTTTCTTTTTATGATTAATTCATGATTTGCACATGCAGTTGCCTCAATGTCCATGAATAATTATTAAAATTCTGGTAAGTTTATCATTTTGCAACTTTTCGATGATGTCAAAAGGGGGAAGATGTGTGCTTTTCAAATATTGGTGATGTTTATAACCTAATGAACCTGGTTTCTCCATGATAAATGCTTAATGCTATAAAAAGTGTCTATGTTGGATTGAAGTATTTACAGGTTTAAGCACAAAGTTTGTCATCATCAAAAAGGGGGAATTCGTTGAATCAAGTCACTGCATGGTTTTGAAAAATGACATATGTCAACACAGTTGAACCAGGTCCATCAGGGCAAACACAGACAAGCAGACTAGATGGCACGAGAAGAGTCCATGCGCAGGAGATAAACAACATCTCTGAATTAAGGGGTTATCTCCTAAGCGAAAAGGTTGCAAATTGATAGGGAGATGTACTTTGTATTCAGGTAGGACAGAATCAAGATAAAGGAAGTTCAAGGAAGTTGAGATAGACTCAAACTCTTCCACCAAGGAAGAGTTGCATCAGAATTGTACATCAACATCTCAACTACTGATTCTATAAATTGTCGAAGTATTCCCGCTGAAGAGTTACACACATACACAGAAGTGAAATAAGAATTGAAAGCAAAATTACCAAAGAAATTTTGCAAGCAGTTCATGTGAAGAATCCTTGTGCGACTCAAAAGCTACTTGAACCAGCTCAAAGAACTAGTTCCATCTGTTGTCTTTTGAGTCTAGTTGTTTGTAGTAGGTGATTACAAATTGTATCTTTCAACTTTATCTAGAAGCAATTGTAATAGGTACACAGTATTCAAGTTAGAGTTAACTTGAAGTTTGTCGCAATTAGCTAGAGGCTAGTTTGCCACAAAGGGATTACAGCTAGTCCTTAGGTTTACAAAAGAGTTTATTTTGTAAATGTTGTTTGGCTCATTGTCATAGTGAAGAGTTTGGAAAAATTCTACTGGGAAGTAGGTCGTGGTTTTTTTACCTTTTGAGCAAGGTGTTTTCCACGTAAAATTGTTGTGTTCTTTTATTTCTGCAATTACTTTTCCGCAAACTGTAGAAGTTGGAACACTTAGAAGAACCTGGTCTTCTATAGAGACTACAATCGAAAATTGGACACCACACAAATCACCCCCTCTTCTTGTGTGGTATTGACGTATAAAACATCAGTACGATATTGCAAAAAGGAATCCTTGATATAGATTTGTGTTTTCTAACAAATATTATCAAGGTTTTGTTGTTTATGCAAATACAGACATTTTCTAAAGTTCGTTCTTCAAACAATGTATTTGTATGTGAGGAACGGCCATATTATCATTTCACAAGGTTGTAAGTTGTTGATACTTATTCAAGTCATGTCAATATACTAGCAACCTATAAAGGAAGTGACTCAACACATTACGAATGTATGATTTTTCTTTGAAGAGAAGATTCCAATAACAGTGAAGACGCTGATGTTTGCTTATCTCAATTGAAAGAAAGATATATTGAAGGAGACAGACTAAATCATATATTTCATCAAAGTTCTTTATCAGACACAATCTTCAACAGAATGATTAAATAGATGTTCAACAAATTCGTTCAAGTGATAACTTGGCGAAATAATTCACTAAGGCATTGATTGTCTCAACATTATAGATGTTGTCAAGCTTGGAATTCGTCGTCTCTAGAAAATAAAGTGATGTTTTCATCAAGGGGAGACAAATACGCGTTGTACTTTTTTTCCCTTGGCTAAGATATTATCCCTCTGGGTTTTTCTGGCAAGGTTTTCTATGAGGCAGCAAATAATACGTATTACAATAAATGTGTACTCTTTTTCCTTCACTAAGATTTTTTCCCATAGGTTTTTTTTATTAGTAAGGTTTTAACGAAGAACATTATCTATAGACATCCAAGGGAGAGTGTTATGAAATATAATATTGTATAGTATATGTATGTAACTCCTAAAGAAGTTACTCCCACTACTCTTCTCCATTATCCCTGTGAGCACGTGATTTTTACTCACCATATCATCCTATAAAAATCTCAATAAGTTAATTGATTTTTATGAATTTTGTTTGATTTTTAGTGATTAATTATGAATTATTTGCATTTTTAGATATCCATAATTCATCTTTTAACATTATTAAAAATTGCATCACTATTATCAAGGAATTATAAAGCTATTATTTGTAATTAATTGAATTAAATAATAGATGAATGATGTTTATTTGACGTGATGTAGTTTTAATAACTAATTACTAAAAATTAATCATTTTTTATCCGATAAATTATAGATCTAATTAGGAATATAAAATTTGTCGTCAATTAATCTGTGATTAGATGAAAAAAATAAGGTTTAAGATTAATTATTGCATTTCTTAGGAATTAATTAGGTTTGAGTTTAANGAAAAAATAAGGTTTAAGATTAATTATTGCATTTCTTAGGAATTAATTAGGTTTGAGTTTAACTAGTGAGTTTAATTAATTAAGAGAACCAATTTCAGACTTGGGCTCAAACCACCCAGGCCCAAGCCATCCTCGTCCATCCCAGCCCAATAAACCCTTACCGGCCTGTCCCCATTACACCCAAAACGACCTCGTTTCAGGCAAGATCAATCCCAGCCGTTGATTTAATGGGATCCAATGGCTGGGAACCCCACACCCATTACTATATCACTGTCTCAAAGCCCCTACCCCCCCATTCATCTAAGTCTAACACCCACCCCTCTATTCATCTCTATCCTCCCCCTTAGAGACCAGCCGGCCACCGCTTTAGTCCCACCGCACCCTCACCCTAACTCCGCCGGTCGGAAATCGTCTCCGGCGGCAGAGATTCTCCAACCGACCCCATTTTTTAACCAGACGATCCCCACGACCTCCTCAACCCCGTCC
>MDKH01211676.1:0-44020 GCA_005239495.1 Nicotiana undulata | reverse complement strand
CCGAAATCATCATCCGGATCTGCTGGAGCTGTCAGAACTCGATTCCGAGGTCGTTTGCTAAAATGCTTCTCGGAACCAAAATTTGCCAAATAGGCTAGCCGCCAAATCACTTCTGAATCTCGAACTACCTGCCCACACAAGTCATAAGGCACGAGTAGCCGCTATGGAAAGAGTCATTCACGGGAATGGAGTCCCAACACACAAAACGACTGGCTGGGTCGTTACAAAATCCATCCTGGATCATACGTGATGCTGACTATACAGTCACTCGATACCGAGGAAAAAGGGTAATCCAACCCTGCGGAGAAATCCATCTCCAGGTATCAATACTTCAGACAAATTCATGTCCAAGGAAATCCATCCCTCAATAATACTTCAGACAAATCCATGTCCAGGGAAATCCATCCTTCATTAATATCATATGCGCTCACTAGGGGTGTGTTAAAGACTCCAGAGGGACTCCTACAGCCCAAGCGCTATCACAATCATCAACATAACCGCTGCGGCGTGCAGTCTGATCCCATAACTGTCACTCATAATCAGTCTCTCGTACTCACTCAATCATCACTCTCCAGTATCACACACACACATGCTCACAATGCCATGAAACTATCCCGGAACAATGATATGATGTGCCAAATAATAACAATTGAGTCTGAGACATGATATGATATGCATGAATAAGACTAAGTATAGAACATAAATGAAAATAATGAGATGACAACAAGAAAAGACCACTCGGGTCTCAACAGTATCGGCGTGAAGCCTTAACAGGATATCTAGCATGATTTGCAGCACATTTACTTAATCATATGATAGAAACATGGATATCAACAAAAAGAGTCACTAAGCGGTGCCATGGAATGAACCAGGCCACAAATGCTCTCGGTGCACGCTCGCACGCCCGTCACTTGGCATGTGCGTCACCTCAATACTATTCACATAACACATAGCTCGAGGTTTCGAACCCTCAGAACCAAGTTTGGAAGCATTACTTACCTTAATCAAGCCAAAATCCTACTATGCGATGCCTTTGCCGCCCGATTTGGCTACAAAAACACTCTGAATCTATCCAAAATCAGTATATTATCATCAATATACGCTAAAGGACTGAATCCCACATGAAAATTATCCAATTAGACCAAAACTCCCGATCCGTCCCCCAGGCCCACGTCTCTAAATACGATAAAAATTACAAAACTAGGAAACCCATTCACTCACAAGTCCAACCATACCAAATTTATCCAAATCCGACTTCGAATCGACATTCAAATCCCAAAAATTCATTTTATGAAGTTTCTACAATTTTCCCCAAATTTTCACATCAAAGTACTAATCAAATGATGAAATCAGTGATATATTCATGTATATTATCCAAATCCGAGTTAGAATCACTTACCCCGATGAATTTCTTGAAAAACCTTCAACAATCGCCACAAACCGAGCCCTCTAGGTCCAAAATGTGAAATAAGACCCTAATTCCCGTATTTATAGTGCACCCCTCTGATCTTCATTATGCGATCCACAAACTTCCATCGCGGCCGCGCGCTCCTCACTGCGGTCCGCGTAATTTCTACCGTGGCCGCGAAAATCCCAATCTCTTGCGGTCGCGACCAAACTTATGCGGTCCCGCCGGCCTCCACCGCTGACCGCGAAATCTTGCTGTTGACCGGAAAGTCCTACCGTGGTCCGCGAAATTCTGCTGAGGTCCGACGATTGCAAAACACCAGAAGAAATATTTGAGTTCCAGAATTGCCTGGAATTGCCCAAAACTCACCCCGAAACACACCCGAGGCCTCTGGAACCTCACCAAAGGTACCAACAAGTTATATATAAACTTACAAACTTGGTCGAATCCTCGGAACTCACAAAACAACCTCCATTTAACAAATTACCCTCAGATTCAAGTCTAAGAACTTCTAAACTTCAAAATACCGCAAACGACGCCAAAACCAATCAAACCTTGTTCAAATAGCCTAAAACTTTGCACACACGTCACAAATGACTCTAAGAACCTACTTCAATTTTTGGAATTCTACTCCGACCCCGATATCAAATTCTCCACTACCAACCGGAAATCGCCAAATTTTTAATTTTGCCAATTCAAGCATAATTCTACCATGGACCTCCAAATTACATTGCGAACACGCTCCTAAGTCCGAAATCACCTAACGGAGCTAACGGACCCAACAAAATTCAAATTCGAGACCGTTTACTCATAAGTCAACATCCGATTGGTTTTTCCAACTTAAACTCCTAAATAAGAGACTAAGTGCCTTATTCCACTCCAAAAATACTCCGGACCCAAACCAACCAACCCGATGCAACATAACAAAGTTGATCAACACATAAAGAAGTAGAAATAGGGAAAAGGGGCTATATCTCTCGGAACGACCGGCCGGGTCGTTACAATCACATCCCTAGGCCTTTTCCCCATTTGGTAAAAACAACAAAAACAATCACTCGCTTTCTAGTTTCTTCTCATTAATTTATAATTGTTAGTGTTAATTTATAAATAGAAAACAAAATCGCTTGTTTGGAAGCGCAATTTAGTTATCTCATTTATTCTCATCAAGTGTACACCATAACACCCATATTAAACTTCCTGTAGAAATCAACCTCGACTTTGTTGGGTACTATTCTTCCAATGATTGTTTCCACTCACTATTGAGTGCGGGTTGGACGTGGATTATTGCTCAACTTAAGCCCAATCTCTTCCTCTGTTGCTATATCTTGTCAGTGCCTAATAAAAACAAGGTCACATAAATTGAAAAAAAATGAGATAATTTGTGGACACTTCCCAAAATAGTTTAGAAAACTACACCTCAATATCAAATTGTCTATCTCGAGCTCATGGTCATAAAAGAAAAGCTTAATAACTGAATTGTCGCATGTACCTATTTTGATTTTATAAATCCTACCCTCCCACTCCCATTTTTCTTATTTAAGCATCTTTACTTGAGAGAATGACTATTAATAGGCTCATTTCATCGTTATCATATTTATGTGTCTGCGACGTAATTGATGTAAACAAAGTGCATTTCGAATACACTAATAAGGTACGTGGGTATGAGGACTTTGATAAAAAAAATATTAAAATAAGAAAATATAAATAACGAGAAAAATATAAAACATAAAAAATAGTTAGAAGACAAACCTATAGTGCGACAGAAAATTAAGTCGTGCTTAAATCGCATGTTAAGTAAACTATTCAAAGTAGTGAAATGATATAAATATGGTTGGTAGAATATTAAAATTGTAGTCCTTAAAGTCTAGTTTTTCTTTTGATTGCTAAAACAAGGGTGTATTTTGTCTTATGATTTTTAGAGTTGGTATATTTGGGCCACAGTATATGTTTTTTATTTTATTTTGTTCCTTATAAATATTTTTAAGAAAACATATGTTAATATCTAATATAAGGGTGTCTATGTCATGAATGCAATAAGGTTTTTGAATTCTTTTCCTTTTAAATTTTTTGACATTTTGATTATTTTAATTTTTTAAACAAAAATAGTAGTCATGCAGGAAAAGAAAGAACAAGGCACTTAACACGTGCTAAACTCTTTTAACCTTGCTTTGATTGTCCATTGTCATATTTAAGTGAAAAATAATTTTAATATTGGTTCAACAATAGATACTTTTTACCAAGTCTATCATATAGAAAATGATGGAGCAATTTTTTTAATCATTCCATTGAAAATTTTATGTTTTATTAGTAAAATAATATATTTCATAAATTTAAAATGTCTTTTACGGCCGCACGAAACGCCGGCAACTAAACTAGTTATTTATAATCAGTAAAGTGACTTTCTAAAAGAAGAACACAAATAATCTTCTAGCAGTACTAGCATAGTATCATATCAAATTTTATCAATATCACCATCTACTACAATGAGTTAGAGCAGAGAGCAGACACATTATCTTAGACCTCAAATACATGAAATCTCTTAGAATAATGGATAAGAGATATCCATCCCTCACCTAATATGAATCTATTCCCATTTCTTATGTTCACTTGTATGTTGAACTATACAAGAACTTGTTATTTTTTTCTTTTCTTATGACACATTAAGAGCGTTATATTAAGTGAACAATGTTTTTGGTGTCCAATGAAAATGAAGAATGATATACAAATAGAATCTCGGTGCTACATATTTAAATATCTCCAAAATAGGAAAAGGTCAAAAAAACAAAAGAAAGAGAAAATCAACCATCTTCATAATCGAATTAGTCGAGATACCCGATGAATTAACCCAATAATCACGATTGCTGCATTATTTATGTTAAACTTTTATGTAGCGCCACCCATTGAATTTCTATCCGTTTATTAAAAAACAAAAATCTAACTAATATCTAATTCTTGAATAACTTTAGACACATACATTTTTTTCTCTTCTTCTTTACTGTTGTTTTCTTCCTCATTGTACTTAGAGTTTCTTTTTCTTCTTCTTAGTTGCAAATGACTTTGTTAAATTTGTTGTTGTTTTGACAATTTGATGATTGGGGTTTGTACTTTATGATATGTGAAAGTTATGTTTCAAATTTGAACTCATTTGGAGTAGATTTGTGTCACGACCCCAAAGTCCTTCCAAAGGATGTCGTGATGACACTTAGTCTCTGAGACTAGGCAAGTCAATTAATATAACGATTAAGCCAGTTTTTGCAATGATTATTTGAAACAGTGATTAATATAAATATTAAAACAAGAGTGAAATGAGCCTACACGACAATAATCATAACAACCTCCCAAGACTTGTAATAAAGAGTCACGAACTTTAGCTAAGTACATGGAAAGATCTCAAAGATCAAAATACAATATTGTTCAAATGACAAGCTGACAGTACAATATAAGGAAAGGACTCCAAGAGACTACGACGACCAAGATGCTCTACCTTGAATCCTCGCAATCAACAAGCTAACTCTGCCCGAGTCCGATATCTCCAATACCTGGCTCTGCACAAAAATGTGCAGATGTATATTAGGAGCACACGACGGTCGGTACCTAGTAAGTATCAAAACTAACCACAGTGGAGTAGTAACGAGGTATAAGTCAAGACACTCACTGGACAAAATAACATGTGCAATATAGAAGTATAAAGTTAACAATAGAAAGCAGGAATCAGTAAATGGCAACAAGAATCAACATGTGATATAAACATTAAGGCTAGGAACACCGTAAAAGTATCGTTGAAACAAAATAAGTTAAGGACAACCAATAAATCAAGTCGTTCTAACACAAGTGTCACAACAAAATTACTCTGATACTTCATCTCATAGTCACAAGTCACGGGTCTCAACCCACCATCATATACCCAAGGTACCTCGTGCCCACACCTTGAAACACAACCACAGGGATAACTCACGTGTCAATATCTCGATCCGCCCCACATGATCACAGGCTCACAATTACAATTCGCCCGGTGTGGTCACATGCTCAATATCACAATTCGCCTGGCATGATCACACGCACACAATCACAATTTGTCCGGCATGATCACCGGCTCACAATCGCAACATGAAGGCAGATAATACAAGAATATATGGGCATGATTAATAAATGTCAAGTTCCATACTCCTGATCTAGTATAAGTGGCATGCTACATTGTATGCTTGTGCGAGTGTACTACTGCAGCCCAAGTCCACAAGTAATATCAAAGACATCGAGTAGCTCATCTAAGAAACAAAACAAGTCACATAAGGTGTATGAAATACACAAGGAAAAACACATCATCACATGAAATTCACCAACACAATGTTCTCAAGACATCACACGTCTTCCCTGACATTTGTCACCTGTATCTCTCTGATAGCCACCCGTATCACTCCCCCCTAAACAATATCGTTAGCCACCCTTATCTCTCTGATAGTCACTCGTATCACTCCGTATAATAGCCACCATTAAAGCTCTGTTCGGGCAATAACATTTTCCACCCTTATCTCTCTGATAGCCATCTGTATCACTTCGTATAATAGTCACCCTTATCACTCCGTCCGGACAATGACACAATAGCTACCGTTATCACTCTGTACATTCATCAACGGTGAGATGCCACCCTTATGCCCAACATAATAATAACGGTGAAAAGCCATCCTTATACTCCGCATAGCAATAACCAAACCACGCAATAATTCACAAATGTTAACATCACAACACACAACGTATCAACTCGTAACACAAGTGCCCATATGCCACAACCTTTCTAAAGATCCAATAATATTAATATTTCCACAGCAAATAGCCCACCGCTCAACACAATGTGTATAAAATCTCAATAACAATAAAATGAACGGGGAAGTAACTCAGAAGGAACAACATCCCCTTTAAACACAACTTCAATTTAAAATAGATTAATGATTTTCCAATAACCTTAATTCCAATTAATCATTTAAAGATAGTCTCAATAGTGAAAGTATTTCCATGAAATGACACACTTCGGATTCTAGTGTATGAGTTAGGCTAATAATGAAGGTAATGGCATGAACTAGCAACTATGTCAAAATTCATGAGAATAGCCCGGAAAAAAAAGGATATAGTGTACAATAACTTCAACTAAGAATAACTCAACAATAAAAAAAATCACATAAATTGTAAAAGTGGTAACAACTACAAATAAGGTGTACAAGAGCAGACTTGACATGTAAGGAATGTAACATGTAACGACAACTTAAATAAAGCATGTGATAGTAGACATGACGAATAAAAGATATAACATGTGCTAACAATTCCATATAAGTACATGAAAGAAGCCTAAGAGTCTAAAACAGTCAATGTTCCACATATAAGTTCGAGTACGTACTTGTTACCTCGCGTACACAGCTTTCACAAGACACAAATAGCACAAACAACTCAAATCCGAAGGTGTAGTTTTCCCATACAATGGTAGGAAAGATACTTACCTCACAGAAGCTAAACCGATACTCTAGAATGACTTCTCGAGGAAACAACCTCCGGACGGCTTAAATCTTGCCAAAATAACTTCATATCAAAAATAAAAACTATAGATCGAAAATAAAGCTTCGATCTTAAAAGAAAACTAAAAAGTCAACCCAATGTCAACACTGGGTCCACATCTCGGAATCCAACAACATTAACAAAATCCAAACACCCATTCAACAACGAGTCCAACCCAAAATTACTCAATTTCGATCTCAACTCGACCCTCAAATCCTCAAATTATAGTTTATGAAGTTTCTAGAATTTTTCCAATTTTTCCAACCTAAAATACTAATTAAATGGTAAAAACAATGATATCATGTATAACAACCAAATCCGAGTTAGATCACTTATCCCAATCAATGCCTTGAAAATCCCTTCAAGAATCGCCTCAATCCGATCTCCCAAGGTCCAATCGTGATATAATACTCTAACATTCATTTATATAGTACCAGGTCTGATCTCCCATAGGGTTGACCACACTTTTTTTGTGTGGTCCACACTTCTAAGTTATGCGATCGCGAAGCCAAATTGTGCGGCCGCACTTTAGCAACAACTACACTACCAGTCTTCAGTAAATTGAACATAACTATTTGTAAAAATATCCGAATGAAGAACGATTTGATTTTCTGAAAATTAGACTCAAAGGGCTGCAACTTTTATTTTTTGATCATCCCAAATTCCTTATAGATTAAAAGATATAAGCTTCTGAATCAAGAACAATAAACCTATCAATTTCCCAGTTGCGGCCCTCAGAGCGGTCCGCACTTTTGCTAGTGCCTCCACAATTTTTTGTTTGCGGCCGTACATGGGCTTTGCCTCAGCACTCCAAAAATGTTTCCTCCGCACTTCGACTGCTCCAGAATATCATCAAAGTGCCAAAATGTCCAATCTTGCTCAAAATTCACCTGAAACACACCCGAGGTCCCCATCCAAACATATGAACAAGTCCTAAATCACAATGCGAATTTACTCAAAGTCCCAAATCACATCAAACAACATCAAAATCTCGAATTGCATCCCATTTTAAGCCAAATGAACTATTGAACTTCCAACTTCTAAAACTAATGCCGAAACATACCAAACCAACTTCGATTGACCTCAAATTTTGCACACAAATCATAAATAGCACAAGGGACCTATTCCAACTTTTGGAATCAGAATCCAACCCCGGTATCAATAAATTTAACTCCCGGAAACTTCTCAACCTTTCAAACCTTCAACTTTAACTTTCGCCAAAATGCATCAAATCAACTTACGGACCTCCATATCCAAATTCAGCGATACACCTAAGTCCAAAATCACCATACGAAACTATTGGAATCATTTAAACATCATTTCGGAGTTGTCTACACAAAACTCAAAACCCGGTCTACTTTCAGTTAAACTTCTAAAATAAGAATTGTCCTTCCAAATAAATTCTGATTCATCCAAAAATTGAGCTCGACCGCACCCGCAAGTCATAATACATAATACGAAGCTACTTGAGTCCTTAAGCCACTAAACGAGATGCTAATCCTCAAAACGACCGGTCGGATCGCTACAATTTAGGCATAAAATAGTGTATTGGATTATTAAATATCAAAGAACAAGTTTATATTTCAGAACTTAAGATTCGAAATCTGAAATTGTATTCAATATATTGAACTACCTAAGATTCGAATTTCTTATGTTGCATTTGAGAGATGGAAGAACTTCAAATTGATTTCTGAAGTTGTATTGAAGAGATCGAACTATTTCAGATTCCAATTTTTGAAGTTGCATTTGAAAAATAGAAGAACTTCATATTTGATTTTTGAAGTTGAATTGAAGAGATTGAACTGCTTCAGATCCGATCGAGTATACCTTGCAAAATTTTATGCAATACGAATATATAACTTTAATGGTGGCCCCAAAAATCATTTCTCTCAAGTTCGCGACATATGGATTTGTCGGGACAAAACTGTGTCATAATCACACGACAAGAATTAGGAAGAAAGAGCGGCCATTTTGCTTGGACTAATGGACGGCCTTAATTAGTCTTTTTTTGACGTTTTCTTTAATTTGCCGGATTTTTATCTAAGAATCACTAATCTAGACCAAGCAATAATCAGCCATTCCTTAATTCACTAAATTTTTAAGATTTAAGGTGTAAGCTTTGTATTCTAACCAAGTTATTGCTAATCTAATAGATTTAATCAGGAAAGTAAAACTTAAAAAGGAAGTTAACTCTCTAGCTGAAAAGGATAAAATTTTCTAATAATAAATCACAAAATCCATTTATTTATTCCGTCCGTGGCTGACCCATCCTATTAGTTCCCTAGGAACTTGAACTTTATATTATTGAGGTCACAAGTGCTGTGGTTTGTAGTAATACCCGAAGGTTGACTCATTTTCATTGGTATTCTTGTCTTAACCAAAATGAAACTGGCTGTCTGAAATAAGTAATTTTAAATGTCTAAAACTAATTTTTTTTAAAAATATATATATAGTGACATGAAGTCACGAACGAGCCAAGTCAAATGCTCACATTATGTTTATGATAATGTCACGCATTAGGCGACCTACTTAAGATGATATGATTATCCTAGATTAAAATAACTACTAGTAACCTAATAACATACCTAGCCAGACCAAGTAAAAATAAAAATAACTAAAAAGAAAACTTCAATGTTTTAGTGTTAAAAGCAAAAGAATTCTATTGCAATGAGCATGGTCAAATACTTTGAACGTCTACCTGATGTATGTTGAAAAGATAAATGTGACTGATTCCTTTTGACATAGTTAACAAAGAAGTAGACCTAATCTAAATAACAGTAATCGTGATGTTATCAAAATTGAACCGGTGACATTGCGCTTCAAATGATGGAGTGACACGTGACACTAAAGATAGGTGGATATGAGTCATCGAACAACTGGCACCGAATGTAAGCGAGCAATCAGTGCCAAACAAGTCCCGGAGATAGAGCAACCAGTAACAAAGATTCGCAACCTTGTCATCAGGTAACATTCATTGGACATCCATTACAGAAAATATCTGCATTTAAAGTCAACCTTTATGCATCCATCAATGACGGTTTTATTCTCATTCAAAAGAAGCTTGATTTGAGGATCTTGTTTCCTTGAATAAATAGAAGGGTTAACAACCAATGTAGATACAAGAAACTCTATTTACAAAAAGCTATAATCTATTGTCTTATAACACTCAATTTAAACACTTGAACATTGCATTCATTCTTGTCATAGAAAAGACTAAGTTCTTAGTCAGGCTTGTTCTCTCTTCTAATTTCATTTGATAATCTTATTTTTGTTCTTATTTACTTATTATTTTTGGGTCAAATGGATTCGCTTGTCTATCAATCACGTTATAAATTCAATTGTACCATTTTAGAGGTAAACAGTTTGGCGCTGACCGTAGGGCATAGACAACTGCGTAATTGCTTTGATCCATTCATTAGTTAGTAATAAGTTTTGACCCTTTCCTTAGTGAAAATCAAATATAGCAGCTAATGATGTCAACAATGCTTACAATGTTGGAGCACACGATGAAGGGGAAGATGTGTTCCAGCATCATGATTCAACCAGCGAAACACGTGACGAAGAGGATGAAGCGACCCAGGTTCGCGAAGGAAAATATACTCGGCATGTGCATGGCTAGACTCCTGATGACGCGGAGGGAGAGCATGTTGTCGAAACGGTCAATATCTTGAGAGAATAACAAAAGGCGATTATAGATCACCTTTCAAGGAAAGATGGTGTGATGACGGAATTGAAGCAAGCGTTATCGGGTGCTTCCAATAACGCCGATGGAAGAGCTCCGGTTCCTCCCAGCGCTCCCCCAAATGAGATGGCTCAAAGAACCGATAACAACACTCCAAGGAATGGAGTCATTTTTGACGAAGCTGGAAGGACCGGAAACGGATCTGGGAATAACAACTTAAATGATCCTTTCAAAACCGAGCTCATGATATTCATGAGAGAAATGAATGAATGAATGAATGTACCAAAACGTGAAGGAGCTTCATGCTCGGATGGATCAGATCCAGGCGCGCCGCTTGTGTTAAAATGACCATATTTGAGGAAGTACATGTAGTTGTCGTTTAAACCAAGTGCGACACCGGAGCTAATCCTAAAGAGGTTTAAGATGACGGATATCCCAAAGTATGATGGGGTTTCGGACCCACAGGAGCACATCACGACCTACACTATGGCGGTAAAAGGAAACGACTTGGCTCGGCACGAGATCAAGTCGGTTTTGTTGAAAACGTTTCGCGAAACCCACACGAAGGCTTCCCTGACATGGTATTCTCTCTTGCCTGAACATTTAATCGATTCTTTCAAAATTATTGCAGATTCGTTCATCAAAGCTCATGCGTAACAATAAAGGTCCAGGCTAGAAAGGCGGATATATTCAGAATTTTGCTAGGAGAATTCGAGCTGCTGCGAGAATTCGTGATCTTGTTCCGATGCCTCCCGATAATTGAAGGAGAGCTTGCTCGAGTTTCAGGCAACCACATGGGGAGATGGTCACAATCACTACGATTCGAAGATAAGAATAGAATATGATCAACTTGGCTCTTCGGCATCCTCCAAGGGACGGAGTCGCCATAGGAACCGAGATAAGTTTAAAACTAACTTTGATGCAGATCTGAGGTCCTCTAAGGGTCATTTTCTACCTTACAAGAGGACCGATGGGTGTACCAGTAAAGGATTGTAGTCATCGGATAGGTTTGATTCCGATAGAAGGACGGATCATGTCCCGAATAACAAATCATTGCAAGAGAAAGAGGTGTCAGGGTCCCGAGATCTCGCATATCCTAGGTTACCAGATTACAACTTTAATATCAGCCTAGTGGAGTTGGTGTCGACAATGAGGAATATTAAAGAGGTTAGGTTCCCAAAACCGTTCGGGTCGGATCCTAGCCAAAGAGATGCCGATCAATGGTGTGAATTCCATGGGACTCACGGCCATAGGATTGGGGACTGTCGACATCTTCATGAAGAGGTGGCGACACTATTAAATAATGGACACCTTAGAGAGTTTCTAAGCAACCGTGCCAAGAACAAAAATGGTAGAAACTAGGATAATGTCAAGTCATCGAAGCCGGCAATGGGGTCATGTCGAATGATAATCAATATGATCTTCGGAGGGGACAAAGTCAATGCGGTGAAATTTTCAGCAGCAAAGAAAACGACGATATTAGTGACTCATGGCAAGAGGATCCAGGAGGTCTCGAAAGATGACATCACCTTCAAAGAAGGAGATGCTGATGGACTTCTTTTGCCGCACAATGACGTGCTTGTAATTTCACTTATTGTTTTAGATTTCAAAATTAAGCATTGATCCAGGAAGTTCGGCCAACATCGTACAATGAAAAGTTTTTGAACAAGCAAAGTTAACCGGGAACATCATTCCGACGATGAAGCTTCTGGCTAGCTTTAACTTAACAAGCATGACTACTCGATGAGAAATTTTTCTACCCACGATGCCAAAGGATAAATCCTACCCTATTTGAAGAAGTAGATGGCGACATGGGCTATAATGTTATCCTTAGAAGGCCATGGATACAAGAGATGAAGGTTATGACCTCGACCTATCATCTACTGTTAAAAGTTTTGACACCAGAAGGGATCAAATAGATAAGAGGAAACCAGCCGGCGACAAGGGAGATGAACGATGTAACTATTTCCAGGAGCAAGGACAGAGAAACCAGCAAATAGCAGTTACAGGAACCGGTGCCTTCTCCCATCTCAATCAAAGATGATAAAAATAAGGAGTCATCGGAATTATATTAGGTACCGAGATTGTTTCAAGTACCGGAGGAGATGGATGCGACCAAATCAACCCCAGAAGAACTCGAAACAATTGGCTTTGTTCTAGAAATTTTTGCAAAGGAAATTCCATTTAAGAACGGGGTTGAGTCCCGAACTCAAGTTAAAACTTATAGATTTTCTTAAAGCTAATGTTGACCGCTTTGCTTGTCGCATTCAGATATTACAGGTATTTCATTGGAGGTGGCGGTTTACAAACTGAGTCTGAATCCAAACATCCCACCAGGAAGGCAAAAGAAAAGCCCGATAGCAGAGGTTAGAAATAGGTTTGTTAAGGAAGAGGTAACCCGATTACTTAGCATCAGTTCGATTCGAGAGATAGAGTACCCGGAATGGCTAGCTAATGTAGTAGTAGTGCCTAAAAATAATAACAAATTTAGGATATGTGTAGGCTACAAGGGTTTAAATAAGGTGTTCCCCAAAGACTCTTTCCCATTGCCAAACATTGATCAAATGATCGACACTACTGCCGGGCACGAGTTACTGAGTTTTCTTGGTACTTATTCCAGGTATAATCAAATTAGGATGAACCCCAACTATTAGGAGAAGGATTCTTTCATCATAAACTTTGGCGCATATTGCTATAATGTGATGCCTTTTGGGCTTAAAAGCGTCGGAGCCACTTATTAGAGGCTCGTTAATAAGATATTCGAAAAACAAATAGGTAAGACGATGAAAGTCTATATTCACGAAATGTTAGTTAAGTCTCTTAATTCAACTGATCGTTTGGAACATCTCCAAGATACATTTGACATTATGAGAAAGTACAACATGAAGCTCAACCCGGAGAAGTGTACCTTCTGAGTTGGCCCAGTAAATTCTTATGGTTTCTAGTCTCACAGAGAGGTATCGAAGTGAACCTCGAAAAAATGAAAGCCATTGAGGATATACCGAACCAACTAACAAGTGTGAAAGAAGTACGAAGGTTGACCGGTAGTTGGCCGCTCTAAGCGGGTTCATCTCAAGGTTCTCCGAGAAGTGCCACCGCTTCTTTTTATATTTGAAAAAGAAGCACTGAAGGACCTAAAAAGGAACCTATCAATCCCTCCGTTGTTGTCGAAACTGGGGGAAGGTGAGCAACTGCTAATTTACCTGGAAATCTCAGAAGTAGCGATAAGCGTTGTCTTGATTCGAAAAAAGAAAAAGGTATGCAATTTCCTGTTTATTACATTAGAAAAATATTATCAGGAGCAGAGACACGATATTCGCACCTCAAAAAACTGGCTTTAGCTCTTGTAGTTGCCTCTCGAAAGCTTAGGCCTTATTCTCAATGTCATCCAATAGCCATTGTGACAACCTCTCCCTTAATGAATGTCCTTCACAATCCCCAGTTGTCGGGTCGAATGGCTAAATGGGTAGTCAAAGTTAGTGCATTCGACATAGAATATAAGGCTTTGGTTGGACATTATTTACTGATGGAGCCTCCAACGTAAAAGGGTCCTCTAATCACTCCCTCGGGGAAACCCTAAGGCAGGGCATTAGAACTATTTTGTCAACAAACAATGAAGCCGAGTACGAGGCTTTGGTTGCAGGACTTAAATTAGCTCGGGGTCATGTGCGACTCCCAGCTGGTGGTAAACCAAGCTTATGGAATTTTTGACACAAAGGAAGTGCATGTTGTGAGTACCTAATTTAATCCCAAAATTGAATAATGTCACTTAAAGTGGAAAAACTCCCTTATTACCCTTACCGGTGAAAAGGAAGGTGTGACACATGCAATAATACTTGAACAAGGTTCAAGCATTACTTACACGATTCCAAGAGTGGTCAATCGTCCACATTCCGAGGGAGGAAAATATGAAGGCAGATGCATTGGCTAATTTGGGTTCGTCCATAGAGATGAAAGGATATGGTTCTGGTACGGTCGTCCAGCTGTTACATTCAGTGTTGGATGTGGATGGCTACTGCGAAGTTAATTCAACCAACTTAATCTGGGACTGGAGGAGCGAGTTCATTGAATATCTCAAACATGGTAAATTACCCGAGGACCCAAAAGCGTCCCGGGAACTATGGACTAAAGCAACTTGTTACTGTCTTGTTAATGGACAGTTATACAGAAGGTCATTCCAATGACCATTGGCTCGATGTCTAGGGGCCTCAGAGGCTGACTACGTTATGCGGGAGGTCCATGAAAGGGTCTACGAAAACTATTCCGATGCAGACTCATTGGTTCTCAAGTTAGTCAGGGTCGGCTACTACTGGCCCCGGATGGAACAGGATGCAAAAACATTCATCCAAAAATATGACAAGTGTCATCACCATGCACAGTTAGTACACCAACCAGTGGAACCTTTGTATTTGGTAGTGTCACCATGGTCGTTCATGAAATGGGAGATGGACATAGTCGGTCCCTTACCATAAGGGCCCGGGATGGAAAGATTTATTTTGGTTTTAACTTATTATTTTACTAAAAGGGTTGACACAGGTCCTTACCAAAAGATCATATAACTTGAAGTAGTTTATTTCATATGGGACCACATAATCTACCAATTTGGAATACCGAAGGAAATTGCCTATAGAAACAGGCCAGGTTCGTACGTTCTAAAGTCACAAAGTTTTTGGAAGGATTAAAGATCAAATGAATTACGTCTTCTCCATAAAACCTGAGTACTAATGGACAGGTAGAGTCAACCAACAAGGTAATTATCTAAAACCTTAAAAAGAATTTAGTAGATGCTAAGGGCAAGCGGCCAAATGAGCTATCGGGTGTTTTATGGGCTTATCGGACCACAACAAAGTCAAGCACGGGGGAAACATTCTTTTCGCTCATGTACGGTTCAGAATCTTTGATACCAGTATAAGAAGGGGAACCAACCCTAAGGTTTTCCCGAGCAAACGAAGAAGCAAACATGATGTTGCTAGTCAATCAAGATTTTCTTGAAGAGCTCCGGGATCTGGCATATGTGAAGATGGTGGAAAAAAAGCGAAGGATAGAAAGGTATTCAAATTGCAGGGAAAATCTTTGATATTTCAAAGTATGGGACTTGGTTCTAACGAAGTCACTCAACGCACCCGAGAAGTCAACGCCGACAAGCTGGGATCAACATGGGAAAGACCTTACCGAAGTTCAGCTATAACTGGTAAAGGCTCATACTAATTGGAAAATCAGGATAGAGTTAAATTCCCAAGCAATTGGAAAGACTCACCTCAAAAGGTATTATTGTTGAAGATCCTTGTCAGTACTGAAAGTATGTGCTGCACCCTCTTATCATTCGACCAGTTTTTGTCCCATTTGGGTTTTTCTGGCAATGTTTTTAGTGGGGGTTTTGCATCTATACCCGATTTTTGGGTCACGTTTTAACTTATACCCGCTTTGAAAAAAGAAATTGCAAGCGTACCCACTTTTCGCATAAAATTCAGGCATACGGGGGCCTGAAGTAGCAAAGGAAATCACACAAACTTCAGCACTCTAGGCTTTTCAAAAACTTCAACAGAAGTGCTGAAGTTATTTTGTTCATTTGTAAAAACTTCAGCACTAAATAAGCTGAAGTTTTGTCCTGGATTAATTAGTTTTGTCATAAAGCTTTTTCAAAAACTTCAGCAAAAGTGCTGAAGTTATTTTGTTCATTTGTAAAAACTTCGGCACTAAATAAGCTGAAGTTTTGTCCTGGATTAATTAGTTTTGTCATAAAGCTTTTTCAAAAACTTCAGAAGAAGTGCTGAAGTTATTTTGTTCATTTGTAAAAACTTCAGCACTAAATAAGCTGAAGTTTTGTCCTGGATTAATTAGTTTTGTCATAAAGCTTTTTCAAAAACTTCAGAAGAAGTGCTGAAGTTATTTAGTTCATTTGTAAAAACTTTAGCACTAAATAAGCTGAAGTTTAGTTTTGCAATAAAGCTTTTTCAAAAACTTCAGCAGAAGATGCTGAAGTTATTAAGTTCATTTGTAAAAACTTCAGCACTAAATAAGCTGAACTTTTGCATAGGTATCAGGAAGGAGGCGCCTGAAGTTGTAGAAATTAGGGTATAGGTTAAATTATTTTAAAATTTTGGGTATAGGTTAAATGGGGGCGACCAAATAGGGCGCCCCGTGCAATTTTTACGTTTTTAATGAGGCATAGATGTAAAACATACTACGAAGGAAAGATCGTCGGTAAGCTGGTGAATAAACAACCAAAAGTTCTATGTGGATCAACTCATATGGAAATTAACCTATGGATGTTTAAATAATCTTTTGCCCGATAACATAACTCGTCTCACAAGACTCTCATCAGTCTCCGATAACAGAATGTTTATCCATCCACAAGTTGTTTCCATCAATGAGGGGGCAATGCAAAAGCTTGTTATGAAAGGAATGTCATCGGCGGATGCAAGACCTCCAGTGTTTGGATTCTCATGCTTAGCAACTGAACACTATGAGGGAATGATACATGACAAGACACTAAAAGTGTTACGAGAACCGGGGACTGTTAGAACTAGGGTCGAATCCTTATCAGGACCGAGGACTGCATAATCTGTCCTGTAGAAATAAGTTACACAAGTTAGCCACATGAATTGGCAGATTTATTTACTTAAGAAAATAAATATTTATGTAATGTACTTTTAAAGATAGAAGAAATTAATCAAAGTCCTTTTGTTTTAATTTTATTTCTTGTCCGAATGATAAGTTAATTTATTTTATCATTTGAGAATTAACAAAAACTTCAAATGTGTCACGACCCAATTTTTCCTCCGTTGGGTATGGTGATGGAACCTAATCTTAGGGACTAGGTAATCGTAACATTTATTTAATCAACAATAAATAAAGAAAATCTAACGGTCTCGATATAGAAATCTTTACAAAATTTACAATTTCCCCAAAACCGGTAATACAAGTCATAAGCTCTATAGAGTTAACTACAACTTCTAAATACAATTGTTGGGAAATGAGTAAGAACAGTTGAATACAAGTAGGAAGGTGACTCCGAAGCCTGCGAACGTAGCAACAGGTTTACCTCGAGTCTCTTCGGCAATGCTCTGGACAGCTACTAACAATCAATACCTGGATCTGTACAAAACAAATGTGCAGAAGTGTAGTATGAGCACACCACAGCAGTGCTCAGTAAGTATCAAGACTAACCTCAGTGAAGTAGTGACGAGGACTAGTCGAGACACCCACTGGTCTAATAAACTAAGCAGGCATAAGTACAGAAATAACGGAAACATGACATTTATCTAATGTCTACACAATATGGCTAACAACATAACAACTACAATAAGGAAAGAAAAACAGCAAACAACAACGGAACACTAGAATAATACACAGAAGGATGGACGGGAACACAGCCCAAATCCAGAAATCACAATACAGTAAGGACAAGTAATAACTCAGCATTGCAATAGTTCCCACATCAGGCCTTAGCCAACAACCCCAATAGATTGGTAAAAAATCTTCAAATGTAAACTTTCACCCGTAAGTTCTTATGTTGGAGTCTTTAAAATATAATCCTTTCCGATAGGAAATTCTTTTGAAATATACTCCCTTCGAATAAAAACTTTTCAAATAATATCCTTCAAACATAGTTCTTTCAAGATAAAAGCTTTTCAAATCATGTTTTTCAAACATAGTTTCTCCAAGTTAAATGCTTTTCAAATAAATGTCTTTCAAACATAGTTTTTTCCAAGGTAAATGCTTTTTCAAAAATGCTTCTCAAATAAATGTCTTTCGAGTATAGGTCACCCTCTGACACCTAAGCATAGAAGCTTCACAACTCCGAACACAGATATATCAACAAAGGAAACTACCGGGATCCCGTCCCATAGTCCCTAATTTATTATGCAGTACAGGGGGATCTCCTAGAATACGTCCATAGTTCCAAAATAAATATGCAGTACAGGGGGATCTCCCAGAATACGTCCGTAGTCCCAAAATAAATATGCATGTGATGACCCAATGGGTCAATTTTATAGAATTAGACTATGTCCCATGTTTAATAGCCATAAAAAGACTAAAATTAAATACCTCGATTTGCGTGCGCGGTCCAGGCGTAAAACCGAAAAGTTTTTGTGTGAAAATATGAGAAATAATGATTTTTAGAATTTAAATTTGATAAAAGTTGACTTTGGTCAATATTTTTGTGTAAATGGACTCGGATTCGTGTTTCGACGATCCCGGGAGGTCTGAAGTAAAATATGGGACTCGGACGTATGCCCGGAAATGAATTCCGAGGTCCCAAGCCTTAGAAATTAATTTTTGAAAGAATTAATTTTAATGAAATGTTTGAGAATTAAAGAAAAATAATGCTAAAAATCATTGGTATCGGGTCCATATTTTAGTGTCGGGGCCCGGTACAACTTTATTATGATATTTAAGGTTAACTGTGAAATTTGGTGAAAAACGGAGTTCTTTTGACGTGATTCGGACATCCGATTGAGAAATTATAAACTTTAAGAGTTTTTGTTGAAAATGATGAGTTTTGAGGTTTAATTCGGAGATTTACACATTATTTTCATGATTTTATCGCACGAGCAAGTCTGTATGATGTTGTTAGACTTGCGTGCATGTTTTGTTTAGAGCCCCGAGGGATCGGGTGAGTTTCGGATAGGCCACGAGAGGTTTTGATCATGTTAAAAACTGCTGGTTTTTCTTTTGATGGTGCCCAGACATTTGTTCTTTGCGATCGCATAGAGTAAAGGTTGAGGGCCCTATTTTTGTGATACGTGATCGCATAGTTAGGGGTGCGAACACGAAGGGGGGGGGAGGTTACCCTACGCGACCGCACCAAGAAGGTCGCGATCGCATAGAGTCAGGCCGGGTTGGGGCCTGGGTAGTCGTTAGGCAGTGCGAACGCGGCCCTAGGCTCGTGATAGCGTAGGGCTGGGATGCTAAGCCTATGCGAACGCATCCCTGGGCTCGCGATCGCATAGAACCCCTGTTCAGTGTTATAAAAATGAATTAAAAAACGGGAAGAACACGTTTTTCTCCAATTTTTCGAAGTTCCAGCCCTAAAAATGATTTTTCTTCAACAATCTTCATCCCCAATTCTTAGGTAATCAATTCCAAACCTTGTTCTTTCAATTCCTTACTATTGTGCATCACTTTTAGAGCAAAAACAAAAACGTTTCATGGTAAAAATCTAGGATTTGGGTAGAATTAGGGAGTTTTGTAAAAATCAAATGTTTATATTAACTAAGGTCGGATTTCAAAACTAATAGCATATTTGGGTTCGTGGGTGAATGGGTAAACGTAATTTGCTACGAACCCCGAGTTTAGACCAAGTTGTTCCGGGGTCGGGTTTTTACTTTTTTTGAGAAAACTTAGGAAAAATTATATTTTTCAATAAAGTTAATTCCTTTACCATTAGTTAATGATGTTAAGTTAATTTTGATTAGATTCGAGAAAGTTAGAGGTGAATTCAAAAGGAAAAGCAATAGTTGAGCATTGAGTGGCCTGTAGAATTGAGGTAAGTGTTTGGTCTAAATTTGGCTTGAGGGAATAGGACTCCCCACTTGTTTGCTATGTGAATTGCATGGGCGTGGTGTATAGGTGTGGTGACGAGTATCTATGCACCACCCAAATTGTTTGTTAAACATGATCCCTTTTCTCGTTCCCCACTTATTTTTCATATGTTCATTATTGTTTGTCTGATTATTTAGCCTTGTTGATTTGTGGTTAGATACTGCTATGACTATTTGGAAAGAGTATTGGTTGTTTGAACTGGTTTCCTTGTGATATAAACATGGTTGAGAGGTTTGGTATTGTTTTTATGAAATAAAGGTATATATTTCGATATTCCTGTTGGTTTCATGGTTGAGAGGTTATTGATGAAGTTATGAGACAAAAATGCAGATTATTATTTATAATTGTCGAGACAAAAATAATGTGAAAGGCTTGGCCTGAGTTGTGAAAATTATGAATAAATTGATATGATATGTCTGGTGGGAGCGGGTTGCACGCCGCAACAAGGAGTGATAAGGGAGGAAAGGTGGGATAGGGTTGCACACCGCAACAGGAGTAATAAGGGTGATATTTTAGGGAGGAGCAATAAAGGAGGGCAGGTGGGTGGGAGCGAGTTGCACGCCGCAACAATGAGCGATAAGGGAGGATTTACTGATTTTTAAAGAAAAAGAAAATAAATTTTTTGAAAAGTTAAAATGTCTATTTCACTTCTCTTTAAATATTTTAGCACTATTTTTATTCAAAGTTAAAGTTTGGAACTTTGAAGAGTTAATTGAGAATTGGTTATAGCTGAGTTATTTTACTTTGTTGAAGAACTTATTTTTTTTTTTTTTTAGATTTCTTTCTTGCCTTATTATTCATTGTTGTTATCGATTATACTGTTGAAGACCGACTTAGCCTTATCACTACTTCACTGAGGTTAGGCTCGACACTTACCCAGTACATGAGATCGGTTGTACTGATACTACACTCTGTGCTCTTTTGCACAGATCCAGGTACTAGTCAGCAATAGAGGATTCCAGAACGACCACCCGATTCGTTTGGAGACACGAGGTGCATCTACCGGCGTTCGCAGATTCTGAGAGTCTTCTCCCATTATTATTTACACTGTTTTATTATATTCAGAACTGTTACACTATTTCTTTCAGCCATTATTTGTAGCATTCTTTAGTAGTTCATGGATTGTGACACCAGACCCTGGGGTAATCTTAGAGTCGATTATATAATTAGTTCGTGGTTCGTTTCATTTAGTTGGTTATTATTATTATTTTGTTTCGAGGTTGTTGTAAATTATGCTAATTACGTCCATTTTAAATTGTTTTATTTATGCTTAAGTAAGTAGTTAAGAAAATTAGTCAATAGAATTCTAACATTGGCTTGCCTAGCAAATGTGGTGCTAGGCGCCATCACGATCCCTAAGGTTGGGAATTTGGGTCGTGACAAGTTGGTATCAGAGCACTAGGTTTACTTAGGTCTCACAATCCACGAACAAGCTTAGTAGAGTCTGAAGGATCGGTACGGAGACGTCTGTACTTATCTCTCGGAGGCTATTGAGTTAGGAAACAACTCCATTTTTATTTCTATTTTATCGTGCGAATTCTTGTACCTCAAATAATGATTTGGATTCTTCTATTCTCTTGCAGATGGTGAGAACACGTGCTTCATTTTCCGCTGACCAGAATTTCGGACCTCCAGCAGCAGCAGCTCCTACTAGGGGGCAGAGGACGAGGCCATGCTAGAGGCCGAGGCAGGGGTAGGACTTAGCCCATTTCTCAGTCAGCATCCACAGCTGAGGAACCCCAAATTGAGATTAATGAGGGGGTTCCGGCTAAGACTGTCCCAGCGGGACCAGCTCAGGTTCCCGAGGTGTTTATTGCTACCCCAGTTCTTCAGGATGCTTTGGTCCGTTTAGTGGACCTTATGGAGAGTGTGGCCCAGATTGGCACCTTTCCTGTTGTAGCAGCCGTATCACATGCTGGAGGAGGGGTCCCGACTCCTACTACCCACACTCCAGTTCAGACTACTCCTCTGGTTCAGACTCTAGTGGCCAATACCATCGGGGTAATTCAGCCAGTTGTAGCAGTTCCACCCGCTAATGGGGCAACCATGTCATCAGATGCTTTTTGGAAACTTGACAGGTTCATTAAGCTATTTCCTATCCATTTCAATGGTGCTACTTCAAAGGACCCTCAGGAATATTTGGACAGTTGTCATGAGGTGTTGCGTAATATGGGTATTTTTGAGACCAATGGGGTCGATTTTGCAGCTTTTCAGATGACTGGTTCCGCCAAGAAATGGTGGAGAGATTATTTGTTGACTAGGCCAGTGGGATCACCAGCTTTGACTTGGGATCAGTTTTCTTATCTCTTTTTGGAGAAGTTCTTACCTCTCACTACTCGAGAGGATAAGCGTCGTCAGTTTGAGCGACTCCAGCAGGGTAACATGACGGTGACTCAGTATGAGACTCATTTTTTGGATCTGGCTAGACATGCTATGCTTATATTTCCCACCGAGAGGGAAAGGGTCATACGGTTTATTGATGGCCTTGCTCAGCCCATCAGGTTGCAGATGGCCAAGGAGACAGGATCCGAGATTTTTCTTCAGGATGCAGCTAATATAGCTAGGAGGGTTGAGTCAGTTCTTGGGATGGGAGGTCAGGGGTCAGACAAGATACCTCGCCATTCTGGTGTTTTTCGTGGTGCATCGTCTGGAGGCGGGACTTCATTTAGCAGAGGTCATTCATCCAAGCCATTCCATTCAGCACTACAGGTTTCACATGGTACTTCAGAGGGTCGTGGTTCTTATGCACCTCCCTCTGCTCAGCCAGTCTACAGTGCTCCTTCAGCTCCTATTAAAGCACCTCCTCTGCAGAGTTATTATCGTGGTCAGCCGGTTCGTCAGGGTCAGTCCTCATATCAGGAGGGATGTTTTGAGTGTGGTGAATATGGGCATGTTCGGAGAGCTTGTCCGAGATTTCTGAGTAGTCAGCATCAGTACCAGAGTTCTCGTGCCATAGTTCCGGCACCAGCTGCAGTACCACCTGCCCAGCCAACAAGGGGTAGGGGTCAGGTAGTCAGAGGTAGAGGCCAGAATGTTAGAGGTGGAGGACATATAGCTAGAGGTGGAGGTCAGCCTACTAGAGGTGGAGGTCCTCCCAGAGGTGTGGTTCAGGGTGGTGGGGCTCCGCCCCGACTATATACTTTTCCAGCTAGGCTTGAGGTAGAATCCTCCGACCTTGTTATTACAGGTATCATCTCAGTTTGTGATAGAGCTGCTACCATTTTGTTTGATCCGGGGTCTACTTATTCGTATGTTTCCTCCTATTTTGCCTCATATTTGAATGTGCTCTGTGAGCCCTTGAGTGTTCCTGTTTTTGTGTCTATGTCGGTGGGGGATGCTATTGTGGTAGATCGAGTGTATCGTTCGTGCGTGGTAGTCATTAAAGGTCTGGAAACTAGTGTTGATCTTTTACTTCTAGACATGGTTAACTTTGATATTATATTGGGCATGGATTGGTTGTCGCCCTACTATGCCATTTTAGACTGTCACGCCAAGACGGTTACCTTAGCCTTAGTGGGGTTGCCTCGATGAGAATGGAAAGGGAATCCTAGTCGTTCTCCCAGCGGATAATTGCATATGCCAAGGCTCGGCGCATGGTGGAGAAAGGGTGTTTGGCTTATTTGGCTCATATTCATGATTCTGATGCTGAGGTTTCTTCTATAGAGTCAGTTCCTATCGTGCGTGAATTTCCTGAGGTATTTCCTGCAGACCTTCCGGGTATGCCGCCCGACAGGGATATTGATTTCTGTATTGATTTGGCTCCGGGCACTCAGCCCATTTCCATTCCTCCATATCGGATGGCCCCACCAGAACTGAAAGAGTTGAAAGGACAGTTACAAGATTTGCTAGATAAGGGTTTCATAAGACCCAATGTCTCGCCTTGGGGAGCACCGGATTTGTTCGTAAAGAAGAAAGATGGGTCAATGAGAATGTGCATAGACTACAGGAAGCTGAATAAAGTTACTATCAAGAATAAATATCCTTTGTCAAGGATTGATGACCTATTTGATCAGCTTCAGGGTGCTAGAGTGTTTTCGAAAATTGATTTGAGGTCAGGCTACCATCAGCTGAATATTAGGACGTGCGATATCCCTAAGGCAACCTTTCGTACGAGGTATGGGCACTATGAATTTTTGGTTATGTCTTTTGGGCTGACTAATGCTCCGGCGGCCTTTATGGACTTAATGAATCGGGTTTTCAAGCTACATCTGGACTCTTTTGTGATCGTGTTCATTGATGACATTCTTATATACTCCCGCAGTCAGGAAGAGCATGAGCAACATCTCCGTATAGCACTCCAGTCTTTGAGGGATAATCAGAGTTATGCCAAGTTTTCTAAATGTGAGTTCTGGTTAGATTCAGTAGCCTTTTTGGGTCATATCGTATCAGCTGAGGGTATTCAGGTTGATCCTAAGAAGATATAGGCAGTCAAGAACTAGCCTAGACCCACCACAACCACGGAGATTAGGAGTTTCTTGGGTTTGGTCGCTTACTACCGTCGTTTGGTGGAGGGGTTTTCATTCATAGCAGCCCCAATGACTAAATTGACTCAGAAAGGTGCCCCATTTACATGGTCAGATGAGTGCGAGGCGAGCTTCCAGAAGCTCACGACAGCCTTGACTTCAGCACCGGTGTTGGTGTTACAGTCAGATTTGGGTGCTTTCACGGTATATTGTGATGCTTCTCGAGTTGGCCTTGGAGCAGTGTTGACGCAGGATGGCAGGGTGATCGCATATGCGTCTCGTCAGTTGAAAGTCCATGAGAAAAATTACCATGTTCATGATTTAGAGTTGGAAGCTATTGCACATGCTTTGAAATTTTGGAGGCATTATCTTTATGGCGTGCCGTGTGAGATTTTTACTGACCCTCGTAGCCTCCAGTACTTATTCAAGCAGAAAGATCAAAATTTGAGGCAGCGGAGGTGGTTAGAGTTGTTAAAAGATTATGATGTCACTATATTGTACCACTCGGGGAAGGCTAATGTGGTGGCCGATGCATTGAGTAGAAATGCAGTGAGTATGGGCAGTCTTGCGTATATCCCAGTTGGCAAGAGATCGTTAGCTTCAGACATTCAAACTTTGGCTAATCAGTTCGTGAGGTTGGATATTTCTCCCAGCAATGTCTTAGCTTATACTATCGCTCGGTCTTCTCTAATTGATCGTATCCGAGAGCGGCAGGATGATGACCCACATTTGGCGGTCCTTAGGGACACGGTTTGTCACGGGGAAGCCAAGCAGGTTACAGTTGGAGATGATGGCATTTTGAGGATGCATGGTAGGTTGTGTGTGCCTAATGTTGATGGCCTCCGTGAATTGATCCTTGAGGAGGCTCACAGCTCCAAGTATTCTATTCACCCAGGTGCAGCAAAAATGTACCAAGATTTGAAAAAGCATTATTGGTGGAGAAGGATGAAGAAGGACATTGTGGCTTATGTGGCTCGTTGCTTAAATTGTCAGCATGTAAAGTATGAGCATCAGAGACCTGGTGGTTTGCTTCAGCAGATAAAGATTCCTGAGTGGAAGTGGGAGCGTATCACTATGGAATTCGTTGTTGGGCTCCCACGGACTCAGAGGAAATTCGATGCGGTTTGGGTCATTGTGGATAGACTGACTAAGTCAGCACACTTCATTCCAGTGGCTAGTACTTATACTTCAGAGTGGTTGGTTGAGTTGTCTATTCGGGAGATTGTTCGTCTTCATGGGGTGCCCATGTCTATCATTTCTGATCGGGGTACGCAGTTCACTTTGCACTTTTGGAGGGCAGTTCAGCATGAGTTGGGTACCCGAGTGGAGTTGAGTACAGCATTTCACCCTCAGACTAACGGGCAGTCCGAGCGTACCATTCAGATATTGGAGGACATGCTCTGTGCTTGTGTTATTGACTTTGGAGGTTCATGGGATCAGTTCTTGCCGTTAGCGGAGTTTGCTTGCAATAATAGTTACCAGTCGAGCATTCAGATGGCTCCTTATGAGGCATTATATGGTAGACGGTGTAGATCGCCAGTTGGATGGTTCGAGCCAAGAGAGGCTCGGTTGTTGGGTACTGACTTAGTTCAGGAGGCCTTAGATAAGGTCAATATTATTCAGGAGAGACTTCCGCGGCTCAGTCTAGGCAGAAGAGTTATGCCAATCGTAAGGTTCGTGATGTAGCATTCATGGTTGGAGAAAGAGTATTGCTTCGTGTGTTGCCCATGAAGAGTGTTATGAGGTTTAGGAAGAAGGGCAAGTTGAGACCTAGGTATATCAGGCTGTTTGAGATTCTTGATAAGGTGGGGGAGGTAGCTTACAGACTTGCATTGACTCCAGGGTAATCCTCAGTCCATCCGGTATTCCATGTGTCTATGCTCCAGAAATATCATGGTGACCCGTCCCACGTTTTAGATTTCAGCTCTGTCCAATTGGACGAAGACTTGACTTATGAGGAGGAGCCGATAGATATTTTAGACCGCCAGGTTCGCCAATTGAGATCTAAAGGTTTTCCTTCAGCTCGAGTGCAGTGGAGAGGCCAGCCCGTTGAGGCAGCTACTTGGGTGTCTGAGTCAGACATGCAGAGTAGATACCCACACTTGTTCGCCACTTCAGGTAATTTTCTATGTCCGTTTGAGAACGAACGTGTGTTTTAGAGGTGGAGATTGTGATGACCCAAGGGGTCATTTTATAAAATTAGACTCCGTTCCATGCTTAATAGCCATAAAAAGACTAAAATTAAACACCTCAATTTGCGTGCGCGATCCGGGCGTGAAACCGGAAAGCTTTTATGTGAAAATATGAGAAATAGTGATTTTTAGAATTTAAATTTGATAAAAGTTGACTTTGGTCAACATTTTGAGTAAATGGACCCGGATCCGTGTTCCGACGATCCCGGGAGGTCCGCAGTAAAATATGGGACTGGGACATATGCTCGAAAATGAATTCCGAGGTCCCAAGCCTTAGGAATCAATTTTTGAAAGAAATTGTTTTGCTGAAATATTTGAGAATTAAAGAAAAGAAATAATGCTAAAAATCATTGGTATCGGGTCTATATTTTGGTTCCGGAGCCCGGTACATCTTTGTTATGATATTTAAAGGTTAACTGTGGAATTTGGTGAAAACGGAGTTCGTTTGACGTGATTCAGACATCCGGTTGAGAAATTATGAACTTTAAGAGTTTTTGTTGAAAATGATGAGTTTTGAGGTTTAATTCGGGGATTTACACGTTATTTTCATGATTTTATCGCACGAGCAAGTCCGTATTATGTTGTTAGACTTGCGTACATGTTTTTTTACAGCCCCGAGGGCTCGGGTGAGTTTCGGATAGGCCACGAGAGGTTTTGATCATGTTAAAAGCTGTTGGTTTTTCTTTTGCTGGTGCCCAGACATTTGTTCTATGCGATCACATAGAGTAAAGGTTGAGGGCCTTATTTTTGTGATACGCGATCGCATAGTTAGGGGTGAGAACGCGAAGGTGGGGGGGAGGGGAGGTTACCCTACGCGACCGCACCAAGAAGGTCGCAATCGCATAGAGTCAGGTCGGGCTGGGGGCTGGGTAGTCGTTAGGCAGTGCGAATGCGGCCCTAGGCTCGCGATCGCGTAGGGCTGGGATGCTAAGCCTATGCGAACGCATCCCTGGGCCCGCGAACACGTAGAACCCCTGTTCAGTGTTATAAAAACGAATTAAAAACCGGGCAGAACTTTCTTCTCCAATTTTTCGAAGTTCTAGCCTTAAAAATGATTTTCTTCAACAATCTTCATCCCCAATTCATAGGTAATCAATTCCAAACCTTGTTCTTTCAATTCCTTACTATTTTTCATCACTTTTAGAGCAAAAACAAAGAATTTTCATGGTAAAAATCTAGGATTTGGGTAGAATTAAGGAGTTTTGTAAAAATCTAATTTTTATATTAAACTAAGGCCGGCTTTCAAAACTAATAGCATATTTGGGTTCGTGGGTGAATGGGTAAACGTAATTTGGTCCAAACCCCGAGTTTAGACCAAGCGGGCCCGGGGCGGGTTTTTACTTTTTTTTAGAAAACTTAGGAAAAATTATATTTTTCAATAAAGTTCCTTTAGCATTAGTTAATGATGTTAAGTTAATTTTGATTAGATTCGAGCAAGTTAGAGGTGAATTCAAAAGGAAAAGCAATAGTTGAGCATTGAGTGGCCTAAGGAATTGAGGTAAGCGTTTGGTCTAACTTTGTCTTGAAGGAATAGGACTCCCCACTTATTTGCTATGTGAATTTCATGGGCGGGGTGTATAGGTGTGGTGACGAGTATCTATGCACCACCCAAGTTGTTTGTTAAACATGATCCCTTTTCCCGTTCCCCACTTATTTGATCTTTATCTTAATTGTTATATGTTCATTATTATTTCTATGACTATTTGGCCTTGTTGATTTGTGGTTAGATATTGTTATGACTATTTGGAAAGAGTATTGGTTGTTTGAACTGGTTTCTTTGTGATATAAACATGGTTGAGAGGTTTGGTATTATTTTTACGAAATAAAGGTATATATTTCGATATTCCAGTTGGTTTCATGGTTGAGAGGTTATTGATGAAGTTATGAGATAAAAATGCAGTTTATTATTTATAATTGTCGAGACAAAAATAATGTGAAAGACTTGTCTTGAGTTGTGAAAATTATGAATAAATTGATATGATATGTCTGGTGGGAGCGGGTTGCACGCCGCAACAAGTAGTGATAAGGGAGGACAGGTGGGATCGGGTTACACGCCGCAATAGGAGTAATAAGGGTGATATATTATAGAGGAGAAATAAGGGAGGACAGGTGGGAGCGAGTTGCACGCCGCAACAAGGAGCGATAAGGGAGGACATTTATATTTTACTGATTTTTAAAGAAAAAGAAAATAAAAGTTTTGAAAAGTTAAAATGTCTATTTTACTACTCTTTAAATATTTTAGCACTATTTTTATTCAAAGTTAAAGTTTGGAACTTTGAAGAGTTAATTGAGAATTGGTTATAGCTGAGTTATTTTACTTTGTTGCAGTACTTATTTATCTATTTGTTTAGATTTCTTTATTGCCTTATTATTCATTGTTGTTATCGATTATATTGTTGAAGCCCGACTTAGCCTGGTCACTACTTCATCGAGGTTAGACTCGACACTTACTCAGTACATGGGGTCTGTTGTACTGATACTACACTATGTGCTCTTTTGCACAGATCCAGGTACTAGTCAGCAATAGAGGATTCCAGGACGACCACCCGATTCGTTTGGAGACACGAGGTACATCTGCCGGCGTTCGCAGATTCTGAGAGTCTTCTCCCATTATTATTTACACTGTTTTATTATATTAAGAACAGTTACACTATTTCTTTCAGCCATTATTTGTAGCATTCTTTAGTAGTTCGTGAATTGTGACACCAGAACCTGGGGTAGTCTTAGAGTTGATTATATAATTAGTTTGTGGTTCGTTTCATTTAGTTGGTTATTATTATTATTTTGTTTCGAGGTTGTTGGAAATTATGCTAATTACGTCCATTTTAAATTGTTTTATTTATGCTTAAGTAAGTAATTAAGAAAATCAGTCAATCAAATTTTAACATTGGCTTGCCTAGCAAGTGTGGTGTTAGGCGTCGTCACGATCCCTAAGGTTGGGAATTTGGGTCGTGACAATGCAGTACATGGGGATCTCCCGGAATACATCCGTAGTCCCAAATTAAATATGCAGTACAGGGGGGATCTCCCGGAATACGTCCGTAGTCCCAAAATAAATATGCAGTGCGGGGGAATCTCCCGGAATACGTCTGTAGTCCCAAAATAAATATGCAGCGCAACCAACAAGGACAACAATTATAGCTCGGCAGAAAACTAGTACATCACCACAACAAGTACAAAGCAACAATAACAGTAATAATAAGTACGACGAATAAATCAATAGAAGAACTTCAAATCACAAATAAATAGTAGAACTCGTTCACAAGGAATAATCACGGTAAAGAATGCTAAGTGTAAAGAGAACAACTTAATCAGGGAAACACAAGACGTAGCAACGAATCCACAATATCCAAGTCAACAGTAAGAAGCCAACACAAGTCAAATAATTCCAAGTAAGGACAAGTCGACTAAGGTATAAGTTATCCAAACTCCTTATGAGGTTGAGCAATTATGAGAGATATTCAGCAATTCAAATAACGCCGAAAATGCAAATCGCGCCATGAATCGAATTATGAACTTCCAAACCTTCCAACTTCGAAAACTCGTGCCGAAACCAAGCAAACCAACCGGAAAAAATGCCAAATTTTGCAGACACGTCCCAAATGACATAACAAAGTTTTTCCAACTCTTGGAATTGAATTCCAACCCCGATATCACAAAAGTCAATTGTGGGTCAAACTTCTCCATTTTCCAAACTTCAAATTTTCCAATTTTCGCCGAATTGTCTCAAATTACTCTACGGACCTCCAAATCCAACTCTGAACGCGCGCCTATGTCCAAAATCACCATACGGAGCTGTTTACATTATCCAAAATTTATTCCGGAGTTGTTTACAGAAAAAGTCAAACTCCAGTCAAATTTCACCGCTTAAGCTTCCAAAACTAGAATCCTTCTTCCAATTCGACTCTGAATCATCCGGTAACTGAATCCAACCATACACGCAGGTCGATGTACATAATGTGAAGCTGGTCAAGTCCTAATTCCACCAAACGAAGCTTAAATTCTCAAAATGACCGGCCGGGTCGTTACATTCTCCCCCTCTTAAAACAAACGTTCGTCCTCGAACGTGTCAAGATTAGCCTCAAAGTCTTCAAATCACTATAATAAAACTTCCAACATACACCCGCGGGTGATCCCATGTCACCCCAATCTACATAGGCCTGATGACACCATATCAATTGCAATTTAGCCTTTCTACCAACACCGATAAGCCTCATACCTCAGTTTCTCACCTTTTTTTACTTTCCCAAAGACCCGATACTAAACCCATATCCGGTATCGGTCTCAACCAGCTGCATCAACTCATGCCTACACCCACAAGGTATGACCACAAAACATAACACACCACACATAGGCCCCTAATAACATTTCTGATCACAATTGCTGCCCGAAATCAACTCAGCACTAGCAATTAGCCGCATATCTGAAAGAACTCTATTTCAACTCCATAACACTCATAATGATGCAATAAAAACGAAGACCTCATAATTAGACACCCGAATCACCAAGCCACAACTAACACCATCGGGCACATACCCCGCAAGCTAAAACTCAAGAAGCACAGAACGAAAATGACTAAATATGAAAAGAGAAACACATAAGGAAACTATCAAACAATCCCGGCAGGCACAACTCTCTATCAGTACTGACCCACAACAAATATAACAACGAAATAATGAAAGAATATAAACAAATCACAAGGATCCCATCCTGATATAATTTCCACCGCGGTACTCAGCCCGTTTCAAACATATCGAATCACAAAAGATCACGAAGGTCTCGCCCTCAACTCTAAATCGCATATAGAATATATATATATATATCATACCAATTGAAATCTCCCACTAACTCAGCTCTGCTAATAAGATCATAACACTCACTGAACTCTCCCCCCGGTAGAGTATCAAATCACAGCTCGTAACCAAAATACTCAAGAAAAACCACAACAAGCTTACCAAGATGAACAACAAGGACTCACGTATAGTCTCACCACTCTCAATGATGAATAAAAACAATGGTAGACACGGGCTACCACTCATAGAATCTCCCAACATGCGCAACACAAAAATAGAGTTCAA
Organism: Nicotiana undulata; assembly: GCA_005239495.1. NCBI lineage: Eukaryota > Viridiplantae > Streptophyta > Magnoliopsida > Solanales > Solanaceae > Nicotiana > Nicotiana undulata. The sequence goes on along the minus strand of MDKH01211676.1, from coordinate 12,104 downwards.
AGCGTGAAACTCACTCATAAATGAAGCAACAAATAAGGAACTCATCCCCACAAGCATAAACATATATGAAATACAAAAGGTGCCCCTCTGTAACAGATCAAAACATACATGTATGATAATATCTGGCACAACGGCCTCCAGCCTACTATATGAAACACATCAACGGGTCAGGCCTCCCCCTCTTGGGCGCCCCTTACTCGCCTGAATACCCCGATGTGACACACATGTCCGGAGTTTAGGATAATCTCTCACCATGTGGATAGTATCTACATACTTAAAACAACCTTTTTCTGCTAATGTGGCGGTGGAAAATGCGCCGTATGAGTACTCTGAGACCCATGAACACCTGAAACACTGCACGAAGTCGGAAGTGCAAACTGAACTGCCGACCCACAAAACCTCTACCATGTCGTACCTTGCCTCTAAAATAAGGACCATCATGTCTCTTTGATCCACGAGGCCTCCTCGCCTCCCTGAACTCTCTCTCCTGGTCTCGATTGTCCTCTCGCTCTCGTCCTATATGCCCTCTAATCGGCGAGCAATCCCTACTACCTGCTGAAACGAGGCATCCGACTCCAACTCTCGAGTCATGCTGAATCGAATATCATGCCTGAGTCCCTCAATGAATCGACGGACTCGCCCTCTAACCGTAGCGACCAAGGCAGGTGGATGTCTAGCCAAATCACTCAATCTGACGGCATACTCTAATACTGACATAGTGCCCTGACGCAACTACTCAACTTCGCGCACGATGCATCCCGAAAGGACTGAGGTACAAACTTTCTAAAAAACATCTCTGAAAACTGAACCCATGTAAGTGAAACTACATCGGCCCGGCTACCCTTCTCATATGCCCGGCACCACTGATAAGCCGCTCCCTCACGCTGGAACGTAGTAACAAACCCCACTCGTCTCGACCATATCCATAGTTCGGAGGATGCTAAGGCACTCCCCCAGAGAACCCTTTGCACTCTCTGAAGCCAAGCCACTGAATGTAGGAGGGTCATATCTCTTGAACCTTGCAAATCTAAATTGCCCTTCCTCGGATGCTGTTGTCCTGACCATGAGCCAAACTGGAACTACAGGTTGTGTCACCATGACACTTGGAACCTGACCAACATGAACTCGCTGCTCTGGAGTGTGGTCAGCGGGAGTCTAGGCTCCTCCCCCGATCTGTGAAGTAGCTGGTGCAACCAGAATCAACCCCGCCTGAGTCAATGTACCAACATGCTCAGGAACTGTGCTAAAATCTCCTGAAGTCCAAGGGTAACAGCAGGCGCCTCCGGTACCTTCCCCCAACTGGAATTACTGGCTGCTCCGCAACTGCTGCATCTGGTAGCTACACTAGCTGCGACACGTGCTCCTTGTCGGACTCTGCCTCTGACCCTGGCGATATTTGCTCCGGGGATAACCTCATAAGGAACCGTAGCTCGTGTCCACACCATTTGTGAGAGAATGGAATGATAAATTTCAAACATCAAGATCAATGAACTCACACGATAAGAATAAAGGAAGTGAAATTGTCCTAATAGTTTCGTAGCCTCTCGAAGATAAGTACAGACGTCTCCGTACCGATCCGAAAAACTGTACTAAACTCGCTTATGACTCGTAGCACCTATGAACCTAGAGCTCTGATACCAACTTGTCATGACCCAATTTTCCCTCTGTTGGGTATCGTAATGGCACCTAATCTTAGGAACTAGGTAAGCTTAACATTTATTTAATAACAACAATAAATAAAGAAAATCTAACAGTCTCGATATACAAATCTTTAAAGAATTTACAATTTCCCCAAAACCGGTAATACAAGTCCTAAGCTCTATAGAGTTAACTACAACTTCTAAATACAACTGTTGGGAAATGAGTAAGAACAATTGAATACAAGTAGGAAGGTGACTCCGAAGCCTGCGAACATAGCAGCAGGTTTACCTCGAGTCTCCACGGCAATGCTCTGGACAACTACTAACAATCAATACCTGGATCTATACAAAACAAATGTGCAGAAGTGTAGTATGAGCACACCACAACAGTGCCCAGTAAGTATCAAGACTAACCTCAGTGAAGTAGTGACGAGGACTAGTCCAGACACCCACTGGTCTAATAAACTAAGTAGGCATAAGTACAGAAATAACGGAAACATGACATTTATCTAATGTCTACACAATATGACTAACAACATAACAACTACAATAAGGAAAGAAAAACAACAAACAACAACTAAACACCAGAATAATACATAGAAGGATGGACAGGAACACAACCCAAATCCGAAAATCACAACACAGTAAAGACAAGTAATAACTCAGCACTGCAATAGTCCCACATCAGGCCTTAGCCAACAACCCCAATAGAATGGTCAAAAATATTCAAATGTAAACTTTCACCCGTATGTTCTTTATGTTGGAGTCTTTAAAATATAATCCTTTCCGATAGGAAATTCTTTTGAAATATACTCCCTTCGAATATAAGCTTTTAAAATAATATCCTTCAAACCTAATTCTTTAAAGATAATAGCTTTTCAAATAATGTTTTTCAAACATAGTTTCTTCAAAATAAATACTTTTCAAATAAATGTCTTTCAAACATAGATTTCTCCAAGTTAAATGCTTCTCAAATATACTTTTCAAATAAATGTCTTTCAAACATAATTTTCTCCAAGGTAAATGCTTTTTCAAAAATGCTTCTCAAATAAATGTCTTCCGAGTATAGGTCACCCAGTGACACCTAAGCATAGAAGATTAACAGCTCCGAACACAGATATATCAACAGGGGAAACTACCGGGATCCCGTTCCGTAGTCCCTAATTTATTATGTAGTATGGGGGGATCTCCCGAAATACGTCCGTAGTCCCAAAATAAATATGCAGTACAGGGGGATCTCCCGGATTACGTTCGTAGTCTAAAAATAAATATGTAGTACATGGGGATCTACTGGAATACGTCTGTAATCCCAAAAATAAATATGCAGTACAGGGGGATCTCTCGGAATACGTCCGTAGTTCCAAAATAAATATGCAGTACAGGGGGATCTCCCGGAATACGTCCATAGTCCCAAAATAAATATGCAGTGCTGGGGATCTCCCGGAATACGTCTGTATTTCCAAAATAAATATGCCTCACAACCAACAAGGACAACAATTATAGCCCGGCAGAAAACTAGTACATTACCACAACAAGTACAAAGCAACAATGACAGTAATACAAAGTACGACGAGTAAATCAATACAAGAACTTCAAACCACAAAGAAATAGTAGAACTCATTCACAAGGAATAATCATTGTAAAGAATGCTAAGTGTAAAGAGAACAACTTAATCAGGGAAAAACAAGATGTAGAAACGAATCCACCATATCCAATTCAACAATAAGAAGCCAACACAAGTCAAATAATTCCAAGTGAGGACAAGTCGACTAAGACATAAGTTATCTTAACTCCTTATGAGGTTGAGCAATTATGAGAGATATTCAACGATTCAAATAAGGGTGAGCAACAAAATATAATCGTAACTCCAATTAAGGCTAAACAATTATAGGATGAGATAATACTAATTTCAATTAAATAGGCAGTTTATGAAAAATATAGCATGTCGGTAGAAGAGGTAAAATCTTCAGTTAAGTCAATTAGGAGTCAAATAGGCAATAAAGTGAATCTAAAAGCAAGTAATTCAAATTTAAGCAGGTAGAGATGAAACTAGTAATCAGGAACTCAGTCTTAACTAATACAACTTAATACACAGGGAATATAAGGACCTAAGAATCCTAAAATACCAACCTTCTACAAATAAGTCCATGTCCGAGCACGCAATCGTCACCTCGCGTACACAGACTACAATCAATATAGAAGACTCAAATCCTAAGGGGTAGTTTACCCCACACAAGGTTAGGAAAGATACTTACCTCAAAGACGACAACCCGGTATTCTAAAATGGACTTCTTGGGTGAAAGGACTACGGAAGGCTCAAATCCAACTAGAACAACTTCAAAGCACACATAAAACTTATAAGAAACTATTCCGGATAACAAAGTTTCGATCTTTAAAAAAATCTAGAATCGACCCAAAAGTCGACCCACGGGACCGCACCTCGGAACCCGGCAAATTTTACAAAAATTCAAACACCCATTCCAATATGAGTTCAACCGTACGAAAACTATCCAATTTTGATGTCATTTCGTCCCTCAAATCATGAAAATTTCATTTTGTAAATTTCTTCAATAACCAACATTTTCCCCAACTAAAAATACAATTTAAATGATAAAAAAATGTTAAATCATGGAATATATTTAATTCTAGGTAAGAACACTTACTTCGTCGAATTGCTTGAAAACCCAACCAAGAATCGCTCAAAATCGAGCTCTACAAGTCAAAATATGGTGAAAATGGTGTAACCCTCGATTTAGGAGTATATTCTGTCCGCCCAGGTATTTGTACATCGCGATCGTGGAAGATGTAATGCGGTCGCGAAGAAGAAAATGGCCACTGCCCAAAATGCACTACGCGATCGCGGGAATAGAAGTCCGATTGCGTAGAAGGAAAAATGTTGCGGCCAAATGTTGCACTATGCGACCGCGAGATAATGCATGCGATCACAGAAGAGGAAGGGAACGAATCACCAATTGATATGGCTGAGCTATGCGAACGCGAGAGATGGACTGCAAACACGGAAAAGGCAGAAACATATGTACGCGATTACGGGCTGGTGTATGCGAATGCGAAGAAGGAAAACTGTTAGTCACCAATAAGCCTTCGCGATCACGGCTATACCTATGCGATCGCATAGAAGGAGATACTAGAAGACAGAACAGCGGTTCAAAATAAGAGAGAAATGTCCCCAAGCCCATCTGAAACACACCCGAGGCCCCTAGGACTCCGTTTAAACACACAAACAAGTTCCATAACCTAACACGGACTCGCTCGAGGCCTCAAATCACATCAAACAACTCCAAAAATGCAAATCGCTCCATGAAGCAAACTACGAACTTCCAAACCTTCAAACTTCAAAAACTCGTGCCGAAATCAAGCAAACCAACCCGAAAAAAATGCCAAATTTTGCAGACATGTCCCAAATGACATAACGGAGTTGTTCCAACTCTCGGAATTGCATTCCGACTCGGATACCACAAAAGTCAATTGTGGGTCAAACATCTCCATTTTCCAAACGTCAAATTTTCCAATTTTTGCCGAATTGTCTCAAATTACTCTACGGACCTCCAAATTCAACTCCGAACGCGCACCTAAGTCCAAAATCACCATATGAAGCACTTGAAATTATCCAAAACTTATTCCGGAGCCGTTTATAGGAAAAGTCAAATTCTAGTTAAATTTTACCGCTTAAGCTTCCAAAACTAGAATCCTTCTTCCAGTTCGACTCCGAAACATCCGGTAACTGAATCCAACCATGCACACAGGTCGATGTACATAATGTGAATCTTCTCAAGGCCTTATTCCACTGAACAGAGCTTAAATTCTCAAAACGACTTGCCGGGTCGGTACAAAATGCTTGTGCCGGAATGAACATGTGATATCCTCTTTCAAAGGACCATAAACATAAGGGCCATCACTTGTGAAACCTTCATAGTAAAGGGTAGATTCCAAAATGATTTATTCCCGAAATCAAAAGCTATCGGATGCAGTAATATTCCCGAGACATTGTCTATTAAATGAAATAGAATACATTTTGCACAAGGCTTAGAAAAAAAGTTTCTTTTATTAATTAAAGCGCCAACTTAGCAAAAGGTTTTGGCGTAGTTACAAAAGGTAAAAGAAAAAATTTATACATCATTCCTTGCTTCCAGAACCCGAAGGGAGAGAAGGGTCTTCATTTTTCCTGGTGTAAGAAGGTTGTCCCGCTGCCACTTCAGGGCCTTCATCTTCTTCGGTTTCCCCTTTGGTTCTCGATTACTCAAAATTACTATTCGAAGAATCGGATGCAGTGGACCGAGTAGGAAGGTTCTCGCTAGCGGTTATCACCAGTCATCGATGTCGACAATGCCTTTTTTTGGACTCCTCCAAAGTCTTCCTCTTCATATGATATATGGCGTAGGTTTTTTCGAAGATAAGGGAATCATCTTGGTCCTAGAGTTTTTCCTGGAGGCTATCAATCTTGGATTGGAGCTCTTCGTTCTCAGCCCTCATTGTGTTGATTTTGAATCGAGCTCTACATTGGTGGAAGAGTAAAGTCGAATTGCTCCATGACTCTTTTGAGTCTCTCTTTCATTTTTGCCCTCCTATCCTCAGCAGAATTGGCCTCCTCAATTTTGGCACATAAGCCAGCCTCCAAGTTATTAACTTGTTCCATGAAAGCAGCCTCACGCTCGACAGAAGCAGCCACAGTATCATGAAGCTCAACCCACTTAGCCTTTCCTTCCTTAAGGTTTTCATGTAGCTGGGCGGCTTCTTGGATATGAGCCATCCTATCTTTTTTAGACTGCTGCATTTAAGACTCAGCTCATCCATTTGAGAAGTTTGGCCTCTAGTACCAAGAGGGGCTTGGCGAGCTGATTCCTTTCAGTAAAACGTTTATCTCAATCTGAAACAAGCTCTTGCTTGTCTAGGATTAACCTTTGCAGGCCCTCGAAGGCAAGAATATTCTGAAAAAGGGATAGAACCAAAGTCATTACTTTTGTACCGACCCTGCCGGTCATTTTGCGTATTAGGGTCCCGTTTCCTTAAATGAAACCTTCCATAGCGGTTATTCATGCTTTATGACTCGCGGGAGTGGGTGGTTCGGGATTTGGGAATGAATTGGATGATTTAGGAACACTTGGTTCCTTAAGGCTGGCCTATTTGGCCAAGTTTGACTTCGGTCAACATTTTGAGCAAATAACCTCGGAATCGAGTTCTGACAGCTCTAGTAGCTCCGTACAGTGATTTCGGACTTGGGCGTATGTTCGTCTCGGGTTTCTAATGACTCGGGACCGTTTCGGCGCCCGAAATGGAAATCAGAATTTCTTTAAGTTTAGAATTTGGCCTGGAACAGGACTTCATGCTATCGAAGTCCGAATGGAATTTCGAGGCTGTGAATAGTTTCGTATAGTCATTTATGACCTGTCTGCAAAATTTGGGGTTATTCCGAGTAGTATAGACCCGTTCGGCGCAATGTAATGAATTCTAGAATTTCAAAGTTCTTAAGTTTGATTAATTTGGTTTTGGGGTTGAATTTTGAGTTCCGTTGTTGTTTTTCACGTTCCGGAAGTTCGAGCGAGTCTGTATCACGAATACAGACTTGCCGGTGCTTTTGGATGGGGTCCCGGGGGGCTCGAGGGTGTTTTAGACCCCCGGGAGCTAAGTTAGAAAAACCATAATTTTCTGTATCTAGTTTCCTTCTTCGCGTTCGCGGGAGGGTGGACGCGCTCGCGAAGAAGGAATTGCGTACAGATGCTCTACGCGTTCGCGTTCCCCATCCCGCATTTGCGATGGGTTGGGACCCCTGGCCTTCGCGTTCGCACCCCTCCAACCGCGTTCGCGAAGGTCTAGCCCAGCTAGCCTCCTCGTTCCCGGGCCCTCCGTCGCGTTCGCATAGGGTCTAGCTAATTGGGTCGCCCCAGCTGCCGTTGTCTTCGCGTTCACGACCACTCCCTCGCATTCCCGTAGAAGGCCATGTGGACCTGACCAATTAAAGCATCACGAACGCATGCCTAGGGTGTGTTCGCATAGGGTAAATCCCTGGGCAGTGTATTTTTATAGCGGGTTTAGTTCATTTTCTTCCATTTCCATCTTCTTCCTTGAGTTAATTGAGATCTCCCAAGAGGACCCTTCAACCTAGTACTTGAGGTAAGTAAATTTCTTATTAACGCCGAGTTTAAACATCAATTTCTAGTTAAATACTCTATTAATTTATCAAAATCATGGGAAAATTTGGGTAGAAATTCCTATGGCTTTGATAATTAGTGAATTATCCCTTTTTAGCCATGAATTCCTAAATAAATTAGGTAATTACGATCCTTAGGCTTCGGGTAATTCATCCATTCGAGAATTTTCAAAATCTGAACGCGTGGGCCCAGGGTCGAAATTTCAAAAACCTTCAAGAATACTATATTTTGGAATTTCTTGTTAATTCTTATTCTTGGAGCATAAATTGATTCAACTATATTATATTTGGCTAGTTGCGAGTCCTCGGGTGTAGATTTCGGAGATTGGGGCGCGTCCTTGACCCGAGGGGTGATATCGTCACGAGGTGAGTCTCATTTCCAAACTTGTAAGGGGGAAATGTCCCCGTAGGTTCCTTATTTTCTATGTGTACATGTTGAGGGGGACGCGTACGTACTAAGTGACGAGAGTCCGTACGTGGCGACTATATTGCTATGTCGGGTAGCCGTAGGTCCCACGAGCATGCCATTTCGTGCCTTATATGAACCATTGTGTGCAATATAAATTGGGTTTATTGTTGAAATGACATGGGGGAGGTAAGAATATGATGATGTAAATCCTAATTGGCTATCAGTGATATGATATTGACACAGTCCTATTGAGTTCACGGTCGAGTCGGTACCCGTAGGTACCTATATGTAAATACTATTATTATCGAGTCAGCACACGAGTCGCAGGTATGATTCGCGATCGTGTGGAGCTTATTACTATTATCGAGTCAGCACACGAGTCTCAGGTATGATGCGCGATCGTGGGGAGCTTATTATTATCGAGTCAGCACACGAGTCGCATGTATGATTCGCGATCGTGGGGAGCTTATTATTATCGAGTCAGCACACGAATCGCAGGTATGATTCACGATCGTGGGGAGCTTATGACCTCAGTCCTTATGACCTACCCTATGACTCCGTACGCTTGTCTTGTCTGTGTCGGTACATGTACACTTGAGTCAGGTTCATATATGTCAGCATTGGTCAGTTATTGTTGAATAAAGAGGAATTGGTACTTGGTGCTCTTACTTGTATTACATTATGTGTTCATATACTTGCTGTTTAATGTTTAGCATGCCTATTGCTTTGGCCTTATCTCGTTCTATATTATGTTGCTGGACCTTAGTGAGTATCTAGTCGACCTCTCGTCACTACTTCTTCGAGTTTATATAGGATACTCACTAGGTACATATTTATATATATGTACTCATGCTGCACTTTCTTTCCTTTCTGTACTTGACTGTACAGGTCCGGAGGCTGGTCCATCTGATTTTCAGGCCGGTGCTAGACATCGATAGCGTGGTCATACTTCACAGTGAGCTGCTTTCCTAGCGACTTTCTAGCAGTACCCTGGAGTTTCTTTTGTTATACTCTTTGTCTAGCTCATTCAGACTGAGACCTTGTATATGTTGTAGTCATTGTATATTCAGTAGTTGCCCGTGGCACTCGTGACACTAGTTCCTGGCACACACGCGGTATATATTTTTGTGGTTTTGGGATGTATGTCTATGTGTATGTTTTATTTCGTCCTTGTATCTTCTATGATTTTACCTTCACTCAAGACTAGTATCATGTTAGTTGTTATAAACTTGTAACCATTGACTTGTTTGATCAAATGGGAAGGGTATCACTTAGTGAAAGTTATATCGGCTTGCCTAACCCCGCTGTTGGGCGCCATCGTGACCTGAATTAAGATTCGGGTCATGACAACGTGGTATCAGAGCTTTAGGTTCACGTAGTCTCACGAGTCACGGGCAAACCCAGTACAGTCTTGAGGATCGGTACGGAGACGTCCGTACTTATCTTTAGGAGGCTATATGGCGTTAAGAAACTCCTTTTGTTCATATCCTATCATGCAACCGATGATGTACTCAAACCTGTTCTTCTACTCTCTCACAGATGGTGAGGATGCGTGCTTCACATGTTCCTGATCCAGGAGAGGCTGCTACCCCCGCCGCTCGAGGCCGTGGTAGGGGTAGGGCTCCTGTTCGTAGTAGGGGGCAAGGGCATCCCAGAGTTTTACCGGTTGCACCGATTGAGGATCCTTATGTTGAGGAGCAGGATGAGCTGCCTCCAGTAGCTCCACCACCAGCTGATTTTATGACGGCGTCGGGCTTCCAGAAGGTCATGGGCCGTATGTTGTGGTTCATGGATACTATGTCAAAGGCGGGTGTACTTCCATCAGATCCTGCTACTTCTCAGGCAGTAGGGGGAGTTCAGACCCCTACCGCTCAGGCTACAAGACCAGCAGCAGCAGTACATCGTACTCCAGATATTCCACCAGAGATCGTGGTTCAGCCTGGAGTGGCAGCACCAGAGCCCAGGCCAGTTGCAGGAATAGACCAGCAAAAGCTGCTGGGTAGATGGACCCAGCTCCGCCCTCCGACCTTCAGGGGTGAGCGGGGAGAGGATGCACAGGATTTCATCGAGAGGTGCAGGGACAGATTGCACAACATGAGGATATTAGAGTCACATGGGGTAAATTTCACGACCTTCCAGCTTGAAGGTAGAGCTCGCCGCTGGTGGCAGTCTTATATACTCAGTAGGCCAGCAGGGTCTCCACCGGTTACTTGGGAGCCGTTTACTCAGTTATTCTTGGACCTATACATTCCACCGTCTGAGAGGGAGGAACTGCGGGGTCAGTTTGAGAGGTTAGAGCAGGAGCAGATGTTTGTGTCAGATTATGAGGCCAGGTTCTCAGAGTTGTCTCGCCATGCTCTCATGATATTGCCCACAGATGCTGAGAGGGTTCAACGGTTTATGGCAGGCTTACATCCGGGTATCAGGACATCCATGGCCAGAGAGGTGGAGATTGGTACCCCATATCAGCTTGTGGTCGAGATAGCTCGACGTATCGAGGGTTACCGTGTGAGGGGCAGGGAGCAGGGTCAGTAGGACAAGAGGTCCAGGTTTGTAGGCGACTTCAGAGGGGCTCCAGCTAGGGCCAGGGGTCAGTACGGAGGTGTCCAGTTCAGCAGGCCTTCCTATTCAGCACCTCCAGTACCTCCTAGGGTTGTTCCAGTCAGGCCCCAGTTTAGTGCCATGTCAGAGCGCTCCTACCGTCCTCCAGCCATTCACAGTCCATCCAGTGGTTACTCCAGCCGTTAGAGATCCTCTGGTTCCTATTTCAGTGTTGTAACAGATGATTCTCATCGCACTCTAGCCATTCGAGACTCTTACTCTTCAGGACAGCAGGATATGTCACATCTGAGATGTTACGAGTGTGGGGACTTAGGCCACATGAAGAGGGATTGCCCCCGCTTTAGGGGCAAGGCCGTTCAGCAGAGTCACCAGCCTATGGGTCTCGCACCAGCAGTTCGACCACCTAGGGGTGGAGGTCAGATTGGAAGGGGTCGTCCTAGAGGGGGAGGCCAGTCAGGAGGGGGTCATTCAGCTCCCGCTCTTCCTGGGGGAGCTCAGTCATCAGGTGCTACAGCCAGGTTCTATGGTATTCCGTCCAGGGCGGACGCAGTGGCCTCAGACGCTGTGATTATAGGTATGATTTCAGTCTGTGGTAGAGAGGCTTCAGTACTATTTGATCCAGGGTCTACATATTCATATGTTTCAGCATTATTTGCGAGTCTTTGGGTTCTCCCTTGTATGTATCCACTCGTGTGGGAGACTTTGTAGTGGTAGACCGGGTCTGCCGGTCTTGTGTGATTACCTTCTGTGGGCTTGAGACCGGAGCCGACCTGTTATTGCTTGATATGGTTGATTTCGAGGTTATTTTGGGCATGGATTGTTTATATCCTTATCATGCTGTATTGGATTGCCATGCCAAGATAGTTACATTAGTCATGCTTGAATTGCCGAGGTTAGAATGGAGGGGTTCTTCAGTTAGTGCCTTCAGCCGGGTTATTTCCTTTATGAAAGCTCGGCATATGGCCGAGAAAGGGTGTCTGTCTTACCTTGCTTATGTGTAGGACACCACCGCCAAGTCTCCTACCATTGATTCAGTACCGGTCGTTCGGGAGTTTCCAGATGTGTTCCCTTTAGACCTTCCAGGCATGCCTCTAGATCGAGATATAGATTTCTGCATTGATCTGGCTCTAGACACTCAGCTTATTTCCATTCCTCCTTATCGTATGGCTCCTAAGGAGCCAAAGGAACTGAAGGAGCAACTTGAGGAGTTGTTGGCCAAGGGATTTATTAGGCCAAGTGTGTCGCTGTAGGGGTGCTCCAGTCGTATTTGTGAAGAAGAAAGATGGGTCTATGCGGATGTGTATTGACTACCGCCAGTTGAATAAAG
>ML274188.1:0-20713 GCA_005239495.1 Nicotiana undulata | reverse complement strand
TATATATATATATATATTATTTATTTTTATCCATATATATAAATAGAACAATTTTGGTGAATTTTTATTGTTTAGAAGTATCACAAAGTGGAAGGAACAAAATTGACAGAGGATGAGTTTCGAAAAATTCATCGTGACTAATTCGTGAATCATGAGTTATTAGATTTGGAGTTAAAGATACTATTTTTCAAAATATGTAACCAACCAAACATGGGAAAATTGAAAAATATTTTCTGAAAAAAAATTACAACCCGTATAAATTGCATTAGAAAAAAGATACACTTATATAATATGGGTTAATCCATATTCAACCCGCTCATTTGACACTCAATCCGTTTTTTACCCGCATGAAATACGGGCGGGTTAAGATCCAATCCATTTTTGCTCAACTCATTTTTAACCCGTCGAAATCCAACTCAACCCGTCCATTTGCCACCACCAATATAATCTTACTAATATTTGCAGCTAAATTAAACCGGATAAAACTTACTTTTCTAAGTTAAGAAGATGTTTAGTAAAAAATAAAAGTGGCGTGTCCATTAGTCGTTATTTTCCTCACATCAAAATGGTGAAATAACATATTTTTAAATTTTAGTTAAAATTTATTTAGTTTGAATCTCGAAAATAAATAAAAAATGCGTATAAATACTTTTAGAAAGAAGAGTATCTCTACAATGAATGCAGACATTCATTTCTTTAGTTTTTTTTAATTGGTTGGAATGTTAAATCAATCTCAATGACATTGAAAATAACTCAAAACCAGGAGTTACGCATGTGGTTAAATGATAAAGACGTCATCGGGAACATCGATCTCCTTTCTTCACTCCGACAGTTTCCAATTAATAGTTTGTTTGGCCAATTTTTTCAAAAATATTTTTAAAACTTATTTTTGGTTGGTAGCAGTTTGTATTTGATTAATTATTTTGAAAAATATTTTTGAGTAGTAATTATTATTTGGCCTAGCTTTTAAAAATTGCGTCTAAGAGTATTTTTCTCAAAAGTGCTTCTCAAAAAAGTGTCTTTTGAAAGAAGCTACTGCTTCTCAAAAATTGTTTTTGTTTCTCCAAAAAACACTTTTTTTTCTTCCAAAAGTTTGGTCAAACACTTTTGACCCAAAAAAATACTTTTGGCCCAAAAAAAGCTTGACCAAACAGGTTATAAGAATGTTGCGTCAAGCTTCATAGTTTAAACGAAAATTGGGAGCTCCAATTTGAATTCTATTTATTATGGTTTTACCTAGTTGACAAGGCTATATTATATACTCTCTCCGTTCACTTTTACTTGACACGTTTTGACTTTGCGCCTTTTAAAAAATAATAAATGAAGTACATAATTTACCATGATACTCATATTAATTGATGCATATTTTATTGAATTTAAAAAATAATTTGAAATGGGTAATAAATACAATGGGTATAACAGGAAAAAAAAAATTATCTTTCTCTTAATATGCGTAAAATGAAAAGTAAAAATAAAAATCTATTTTTAGAGTCAAGTAAAAGTGAACGGCGGGAGTACGATATAACTCCTCAAGCTTTGGGACACAATCTCTCAATGGCCACAAGTTAAAGACAACGTAAACATATGCTTGAATACGAAGACTAAAAGACTTAAAAAATAAAAATAAAAACTACCTCCGACTAAACTCCTGCTTTCAGAACTACCTCCGAAAAATAAAAATAATACAGACTCATCAAGAACTTGTAAATACACGGTTAAAAGTTCCTTAAATCCAAATACTGCTGAAGTCCAACCATACAATATAAAGGGTAACGCAAAGCAGAATACGTCTCTTCCTTTATCTACTAATGACGGAGAAATCTCTTGATACAAGAAAAATGTTTACAAGGATAGCATACATGCTTAACTCAAATAAGTGGAATTTGTGGCTCAAAACTCAGCTAAACCCTAATTTCTGGCAAGTGACATCTATTTTACAAAAGAAACATCCCAAGGAAAAAAAGAATGTGTGATGGAACTTAAAGGCCATATATGGTGAACCTCAAACCGCAAGGATAGTTCGGTCACAAAGATGCTGCTATACAATACCATCTGTCCAACTCAATACGAAAACTCGTGACCTCGAAGTGAAATGTACTTCTTAACCCAGATAGCAATATCCTCAGCACAAGCCTGAGACTGAGGGGTCTTGAGAAGCATGTCAAGAGTAGCAAACTCATGAACAGCATCCTTGTACTCAAGAACAGGAGCATCAACATTTACTTTCCGGAGTTCTTCTGAATAAGCAATAGCCCGATCTCTCATCCAGTCATGCTCTGCTACAATTGTTAAAGTTGGGGGCATTCGCTTTAAGGGAGGTCCTCCTCTACCAGGAACTAGTGGGTTAGCAGCAGGGTGATCCAAGTCAAACTCTCCTTCAGGTAAAAATAATTTCCAGGCAAGTATGCACATAGCCTTGTCATAGAAATAGGAATTTGCTAGTTTTATCTCGGAATGAGTTGGAACATTTCCAATGAAAAAAGGATACATCAACACCTGTGCCACCACCTTGACTGGATCCAAAAGCTTACCTGCTTCTACTGCCTTCCGAGCTACATAATCAGCTATATTTCCTCCACAACTCACTCCAAGGAGAACACACCTAGTCGAGCATACAAAAGCAAACAAAAAATTTAAAAAAAATTATTAATTATATCTAACATCACAGAGAAACAAGGAGGCGGAGGAGATCTAGCAAGTCATGGTAAAAGCATAAGAAAATAGTATTTAGGCGTGTAGGGTAACTATAGAGAACCAGAACATCAGAAAGCAACTTCATTCAACTACGGATGTCAAGACGTGTCCAGCAAAAGATACTCATCAAGCAAACACAAATATACCAGCTGCATCCACCTCATTCTGTGACACGTGGAACTTAATAACTATGTGACCTATAGCCTCGTCCCGCCCCAGAGAATTAGCTCTTGGCTCCTTGCAGACTCTTGCTCCATTTATACCCCATGAGGCATGCTACATTACCCTCTAAGGTTCAAAGGAATAACCACTTTCTGTAAGACGCCAAGGGGTGCCCCCTCCCCTTTTTGATAAGAGGAGTTAAGAGGTGCCATGTCATTTGATCTTAATGGAAAACAGGGTTTCTCTAACTAGACCACTTGCAGGCTTAAGGACAGACACTAGCCTCATCATTATTAAAAATAGAAACCGAAAAAGGAGGAAGAGCTGGCAGATCTAAATAGCAGGGATGCACTTTAGACTATAGTGCTCAAACTGGTACTCTCCAATACAGCATAGACCATAATATAGAATAGTAAGATGTAGGGAATATTGCTAATTTGGTCCCTTGATTATTGGAAAACTCTAGTTTTAGTACCTGTGAATTGTGATACCCTATTGAACATATTTAGCCTACTATTAATGGAGTGGGAACATGTTCAGTTATACAATTGTCTCACATGAGTTGTTTAAGGGCTTTCAGAACAGTCTAGAAAGGTCCTGTACTACTCCACCCATTTCTTTGGGCTTTGGATTTGGATGCTCAAATTCTTTTTTACACGGTAATAGAGCCAACATTTCGCAAGCCCATTTCTCAGATTAGAAACTCTACTTTCAAGTCCACCTGTGAGCCAAAGATCTAATTACATGTGCTAGAAGGTATTGAGTTATATCATTGGCCCACATGGATTGTTTAAGGATTCTAAAGGGGATTATATCTAGAGGGGTCATATACGGTTCTGGGTTACTCCACTTGTTAAATCTTAAATTGGATAATAAGTTCTTTCAAAAAAAGATGTTACATCGAAATCAACAAAGTATACAGTATTAGCTTAATTCAATCTAAATTTAACATTTTAGGATGACACAAAGAATAGAGGTCATTTTTATTGGGATTCAAGATAGTATGACCAAAGAATAAGACCATAAAAAGCTTATTTCATCAATGTTATAGATTTAGAAATAACATAGTCAGGCAACATTTTTAAATAAATCATCAAATCATGCAACAAAATGAGAAACGTTCACAAAGCACTCAAAACAAGTCTGAAAGACACAAATCCGAACCAACATAAAAAACACTTCTATTCACAAACTAAATTTGGCAGTCGTATCCAACACAATCAGTAGATCACAGGAAAAATCAGCACATGGAAAAACCTCTACTAAACTGTTTTCCCTGGTCCCTGCCAGGAAAGGATATAGCTATTTAGGCATTGAATCTCCTAATAGTGCCCAGAAGACTGCTGGAAAATGACCCATTTATAAAACACATTGCACCTGTCTATCTATGGAATACACTTTGTAACCACATTATATCATTAAAAAAACAAGCAAGAAATTTACCAGGTAAAAATCCCACTAGTCATAACAATAAAAAAAATCCCACTAGTAAAGAGACCCAAATCTAAGCATTTGTAAAAAAAAAGGTATTGATTTGCCCTTCCTAGTCACCGCACCTACATCGAACAGATAGAATCCCATTGTCCAAACCTAATGGTGTGGATTCCCACTCCATTATACAAAATCAGTTTCTGCTATATTAACTTTTCATTCTTCACAACTACACTTGTGACCACATTTCAGATTGTTGAAGACATAATTCACTAAATAACAAAGTGTATTCTCTTTGACAGCTTAAGATTATAGATGAGATGCTCCCACACTTCAGCACAGATCAACCAATTACTGAAACAGGTAACAATCCAATCTAAAGCTTCCTCTCAAAAAACTAGAACTAAGGCAATAACTATTGTATAAGACAATAACACCAAAACCAACCTTGACGGATCTCCATGAGCAGCCAACCAAGGCTCTGCCATTGATGCTCCAAAGGCATCCGCTATGTGCCCGTGACTATCAGATTTCTTCATATCCCCACCTCCACCACGTCTGTTCCCCAATGACTTACTACACTCAGCCAAATTAGCCTGCTTCGCCAGCCAATGTAGCACCTTCAACCCATCCTCAAATGCTGCTGGGTACCGATCCTCAGGCGCTAGCCTGTATCCAACTGCTATTACAATAACATCACATAGCTTCGCGATTCTTCTACAGAAGAGATCATTCGAAGCCGAATCATTGCTCCCACTCACAAATCCCCCACCGTGAAACTGTAACATCACGGGCAACTTCCTGCAATTTTTACTCGCCGGAGAATATCCTCTATAAACCCCATTTTCAGATTTCAGAGCAAGATCATCCGCATTACATCCATAGCTATTTCTCCTATGATTAAAACTATGGCCATTTTTATAATTCTTGTCGGTTACATTATCAGTTGTAGCAGCACCATAGCTGTTTCGACGTGGATCGGATCCTGAATCAGGCAATCGGGTCGAAGGCTTAACCCTAGATTTAGATTGTGCCCTTAAATCGGAATCGGGCGAACCGAGACAAGTCTCGGGAAGGAAGATTCGGATAGAAACGGAAGTGGTGGGATCTATATGTAGGTCCTTGGTGGCAACGCCGTCGGTGAAAACAGGATTCGAAGCTGCAATTGATTCCTCATCGGGACGCGATGTGACGCCGTAAGAGCTTCCGCCGGCATTGGTTCGGTTTTGCAACCGATGCTTTAACATGAATTTAAAGAAGACACTGTATAATTTCACAGCCACGCTTGGCATTTCCCCCCCTAACTCCCTCCCCCTCGCTCGTAGATTTCTAGGATTCCGTCTACCTCCGCCACCTCCACCCCTTTGTTTAAGTGACAATTTGTTGATATAATTAAAACTGATTTGAAGTCACAAAACTAGGTCGGATTTGAATTTTGAATGAGAATAAAATGGATTTCATTAGGGTTTTTGGGGGGGATGGATTGAGATTGAGGAAAAGGTAGACGGAGATTAGATTGGTTGAAGTAGAGGAAGGGGGAGAGGTGAAAAAAGAGCAAAATGCCTGATTTGGAAATAGTGTAGTAGTAGTAGTCAGTAAATATGTTGGAAAATGAAAAAGGAGAAGTGGAGCAGCAAATATGCTGGATGTACGGTTTGATTAGGTGGAGTTAATGGCATTTCTAGAAAATTGGGACAAATCAATTGTGCCGCCTACCTGCCTACAGTAGATTTGTATCATAACCTACTAATTTTAATTTTACTTTCTCCTTGCATTTAAAATAATACTCGCTCCGCTCCAAAATAAGTGATTTTTTGGTATTTTTCTTGTGGTTCAAAATAAGTAATTTTTTAAAAATTCAACAATGAATTTATTACTTTTTTCCTACATTGCCCTTGTAGTAAATAGTGTTGGAATATGTGTTAGGAGTATTTAATTGGGATAATATGGTTAATTTTAATGCTAAAATGTGAATTTCTTAATATACGTGAAAACATGCAAAAAAATCACTTATTTTGGACCGGAGGGAGTACTAGTTAAATGTTGAGAATCATTTTTGCTATTATTAAAATTATAGCACTAGTTAAATATGGAGTGTTCACGGTTCGGTTTGAATCGATTTTTTCTTAAAAAGAAATCACACCAAGTAAGTCAGTTTTTCAAATAGAACCAAATCAAACCAATTAAGTCGATTTTTATCGACTTTGGTCAGTTTTTTTATTTTTTCGATTATTTATCGGGTTTTTTCTTACACATGAGACGTAAACTACCAACACATATTCTAGATACTACATTGTCAACGTAACACTATCAAACCAATTTGCTCTTTGAGAAATCTATCATTTACCATGATATATATTGATGATAATTGAATCAAATAGTAATGAATAATTTAAGTACTCAATTAAAAATCGATTATTTTTAACATGAAATAAATTTTTGTACTTAGCCAAGAATACTACCAACCAACCTAGATTAAAGGCAAAGAATTAGATTATTATAATAGCAAAAAGCTAGACTAAAAATATAAACGACTAATATGTACCATAAAATTTTAGAACCTTTATATAAAAATATACATATATATATAGGTGTAATAATAAACTTAAATAGCTACTTCTATAGTCGGTTTGGTTCAGTATTTTCAATTATTTTTTTATTAAAACCAAAACCAAACCAATTTATCGATTTTTAAACTTCAAAAGCAAAAGCAAACCAAACCTAAAAACTATGATTTCTTGGTTTGATACGGTACGAAAAGGAAGAAGGAATATAAAATAAAATGGAGAGTTGTTGTAAAGGTTGTAATGCTAGAGGAACCGTTACTGAAAAGCATATATGGGGAGGTCATGAGTGTTTATATAGTAAAATCAATTTTCGAAGGACTGAATAACACATATCTGATAAACTCGTAACCATTAGAATATGATCCTAACTAGGTTGTTTGTGGTTCGGTTTGGATCGATTTTTTCCTAAAAGGAAACCAAATCAAGTAAGTCGAGTTTTTCTTGCTTAATAATTATTTTAATTATATTTATCAACACTCTAGGCAAATTAGCAGTTTAAATTGCACAATTAGGTGATTCTTTTCTTAATTAGTTACCATGTTTAAAGAATGTGAATTGATTCAAATATTCAGAAAATTCAGATAGGGACATAGATTTGATTGAAACTTGAAAAATAAATTTTTGAAGTTGTATTGAAATATAATTTTTGGAAGTTAAAGTTATGTTTGAACATGCATTTTATTTGAAAAGAGTTTGAAGTTTTACGAATGGATAAAGGAATTTCATCCAAAAACTACTCTAAACCAATTCTTGAAAAATTGAAAATATTTTTTTTTTCCAAAAACTTATCATATCCATGAACAAATATTGTTTTCAAAACAAGCCGCCAAAATCTATGGCGAAACGGATCCTTAATATCTCTACAAATATTTTTCATATGTAATTTTTAGATTTCTTATATATGATCGGAACAAGCGGTGATATCCACATAGAATTATTTGTGCCAACATGTATGGCCGCCGTCACATGGACAGATACACAGCTATTATCAAACAACCGTAACACTCCTAAACCGAAAGAATAATTAATAATTAATATGATATAATTACATTACATATTATATAGCCGACCCAACTAATTTTTCTTGATTAAATCAAGGAGCATGCTTAATCTTAGTCACACGATTTGTTCATTATGTTGCGTGTGTCTACTGCAAGTGTATTAATAGCCCGTTTGGCCAAACTTCTAAACTCAACTTATTTTGATAAGCGTTTTTCTCAGAAGTACTTTTTAAAAAAATGCTTTTGGTAAAAAGTAATTTGTGTTTGGCTAATTAATTTGAAAATCACTTTTAAGCAGTAATTAGTGTTTGACCAAGCTTTTGAAAACTACTTCTAAGTGTATTTTTCTCAAAAGTGTTTCTTAGAAAAGTACTTTTGAAGAAAATCTACTTTTTCCTGCTTCTCCAAAACTACTTATGTTTCTCTTCGAACACACTTTTTTCCTTCCAAAAGCTTGACCAACAGTTTCACAGAGTATTTAATGATCGAGAAACATTGAGATCCAAGTAGCACATGATTTGAAACTCCATGGATAATAAACTCGTCTTTCTATCCATCTCCATTTATATATTAGCTTTGGGCCGCGACAAAATTCATAATCGGGATAAAAAAAATTATATTCCTATACCATATATGAAACCTTATCACCCTCCATGTTTAAGGTTTTATTTAATTATATTTAGTATACCAAATTACCAAATCTATACCATAATTAATTAGGATTATAATNTTAGTATACCAAAGTTTAAGGTTTTATTTAATTATATTTAGTATACCAAATTACCAAATCTATACCATAATTAATTAGGATTATAATTAATAGACAGTTTTTTACTCCTTAATTAAAGGGGTATAATTAATGGGCCCACGTTTCTCTCTCCCCATCATTTGTAACCAGCCGTTTTCCCCTCCCCTTTCTTCCTCTTCTCCCTTCCTTCTTCTTCAAATTGTAGAATTCAGACCTTCGAGATTCAACAAGTCGAAATTGCTACATTCTGTTCTTCATCGTTTTCAGAAATTGGCGATCATATATATGTTCTTCATCTTTTCTTCTCTCAAATCCACCATTGACAGCCATTAAAAAGCTTGAAAGCTTGAATTCAAATTTGGGTTTTCAAAAATCATTATTTGTTTGGATTGGGTGTTGTTGAAAATAATCGGGAATATGGTTTGGAGTTTATATCTCAATTTTGAGGGTTTTTGGTGAAGATGGGACTTGGTTTTGACTGATTTTCAGACTGAATCTCGAAGAAGAAGAAGAAGAAGAAGAAGACATATTACAAAAATTGTAGATAAATTGTAGATAAATTGTAGTTAAATTGTAGTTAAATTGTAGATTGTGTCCAGAATGTAGTTAATGTATAGTTTTTTTGTAGACAAATTGTATTCTAAACATCATAATAACTACATTTAATATAACTACAAAATTTTCTATTCATCTACAAAAATTCTACAAAAAAACTAAAAATAAACTACAAAGTCAAACAGATCTCAATATCGTATCACCCAATTCTCATTCGATTGTAGTTTAATTGGGATTTTCGACATAATTGCGTTTTTTGCAGAAGATTTGTAGAAGTTTTAGTCATTTTTAATTTGTGAAAACAAAAAACAAAGCATCTACAATCAAAATACAAATAATCTACAATTTATCTACAAAATATCTACAAACTGGGTACATTGAATAGAAAGAGACGAAAATTAATACAGCGTGATTTGCGTTTGAAAATTTCTGAAAGAATCTTTAATTCCCCAATATTAGCGCACCTAAATAAGGAATTTTAATACTACAATGATTCCTTATTTAATGAAATATCTGAAAGAATATTTACTTCCTTAATTTTAGCGCCTAAATAGGAAGATTATATCTACTAAGATTCTGTATTTAATGCATTGTATCTGTTTTGTAAAAAAACTATTAACAGGGCGGGTAATTTTCAAATCATGAACATATTTAGTAATATAGTTTCCTATATGGTATAGGAACGAAAATGTCTCATCGGGATATATGCCTAACTCACATATCACACGTCGTGCTTAAGATTGATGTGTTGAACTAGAATCTCCAAGCATAATAAACAGAATATATTTGGAAAAAATTAAAAAATAACCAAATTTACAAGTGGTCGTTCAAAAATAGTCACAATCTCAAAAGTAATCGAAATTTAGTCACTTTTCATGCAAAGATAAATCTAAACGAGAACACTGTTCAAAATCCGGAAAATACTCCAGCATAATATACTGGAATTCCAGTATAATATACTGGAACTCCAATATATCATACTGGAGTTCCAGCAAAGTATACGGGAAATCCAATATATTATGCTGGAAGTTTATATACAGGTGCTTGAATCTCCCGCATATTATGCTTGAACTTTTCGCGTGTTGGAGTTCCAACATAATATGCTGGAAGTTCATACACAGGTGCATCGAACTCCAACATATTATGATGGACCGGTCTCTGTTGCAGCAAAATAGTGGCTATTTTTCAATGACTTGGCAAACACTGGCTATTTTTTAAAGACCGGTCCGAAAACTGGCTAGGCCATGCTATTTTTACAATATTTTTTGGTGCTCTAACAGTGACAAAAATAGCAACTTCACTAAGATCAAGTTATTCTTCTTCTTTCTTCCGGCCCCAAAAGAAAAAAAGGAAAAAAGAATTCTAAGAAACTAATTTCAAGCAGTCTGAATTCAAAAAAAGTTGGTTCTTAAACATTGCAACTATGTCTTAATTTCGATATTCTCAAGGTTATCTACAGGGACATTTCATGCTAAGCTGCAATGTCAAGTGCAGCCTAAAAGGAACTTAGATGCAAAAAAAAAATAATTAATAGATACCTGAAGAATGATGCTTTTCCAGTCTCATCATACAAATTCCAACAAAGCAAAGATCAAATGAACTTAACCAGATTAATTCCAGCAACATGTGGACTGCACACTAAAATCTTGAGGTTCTCCAGTTACGCGATTCCATATGTACAGTCCTTGCCTCTAAATGAGCACAGAGTTGGTATCCAACTCAATTTTGCGTTATCGCACTGTGAGACCTGGGAAAGCAAAATTTTCAGGTTGTATTGGAAACCTGTAACACGGTTCATTGGATCCACCTCCTTTTCGCAATTTCCATCCTCAGTTAGCATATTGGTCAGCTCATCGAGGAAAAAGCAACAGTAACAAAGATATCCAGTCTCTAGCCAGACGGCGAATGAGGCTTTGTCCTAGGAGAAACTAGTACTGGCTCATTGCTTGCAGCTTTCATTCCAGCGAGCTCCTCTAACCGTCTCCAAGTTGTTTCACGTTTCGTCTTTATCTCCTCTTCGTTGGCCTGATCCTCTTCAAACTTGTGCAAACACTCTTCAAAGAGTTCAGGATCAACATCAGAGAAGATCTTGCGGACGTTTAATGTCAAGCTTTGCACCGCCTGATTCCAGTGGCCTCTTGCATTCTTCTCCAAGGAAGGGAAAATTATCGGCAGTATAACTTTACGATTCTGTTTGATTAGGCTCTCAACATGATCATTGTTCCATAGGAACAAAGCCCTTTCAGCCACCTGCAGATGCAAAGTTAAAGAGAGTTATGAAGTCAAACAGAGAACAAACCTAAACAAGCTTCATTCAAAATACAAACTCGATGCAAAATAAAGGTTGCAGTAGATCTAATGAAGTGCTACTCATTCATCTCGAACCTGATATTTCTTATTGATCTTTTTCTCATAAAAATATATAGAATAATATTCAAAAAGTCAGAACCGAGAGGGTACTGCCAAGATGTTTCTCATTGATCTTATGGCATCTGATCTACTCTCAACACAACTTGAAAAATACACACAGTTGATCACAACTTTGATCTATACCAACGAGTGGAGTAAATCAACTAGAGCTACTCATCTAATGACAAATCTGTCCACTGAAATTACGTATCTGTGTATCTAACTGATGTCAGGAACAGCTAACTGTAGGAATACCCAAATTGGCAAATTGAAAGAGGTAATAGTAATTTTGATGCTTTGACACGAAAATGTAAAGGAAGACAACAGCAATGATGTTGAGGTAAGATGGAAATTCGATAGTTGAATGTTTCGATCTGGTTCAATTCATGATCGCATCTGCAAACTTTGTCTCATGGGCTTTAGCGGACATTTTTCATTCTTCACCCAGTCGTTAGTTGCATTCCCAAAGTCAACGTAACCGGTTACCTTTTCCAAGGCGCTAAATAGGCCTTCGCCCTTACGCCTTAATATATAACAGAAAAATTAGATAGCATAAAGAACAGAACTGCCTATGTTCTGAAGGCCTAGCGAGTTCCTTTGATAAACAACATTACTGCTGTTTGTTGGCTAATAAAATTCACCTGCAGAGTCCACTATCCTAGTACTCAATCAATACAGTACTTTTGATACAAGGAGGTATTGATTCAGAGCACTCTACTAAGCATCCATACATATTACATGTCTCTCAGGCATGTGCCCTCTAGTGTCACCCAAAAGTTGAAGAGGCTTCAAAGAAACTTTTTGCGGGAATACAAATGATGGGATAAAGTGGGAGGTGGTCACGTGTCTAATAAGGTGGCCTTGGAGGTTCGACATGAGGCATAGGTTTTGTGGAGGACAATGATCACATACAAGTACGGCACACATAAATGTGGATAGAGGACCACAAACATCTCATTACCCTATGGGCATGAGACATGAAGAAGAGTTCAATGACATCACTTTTAGGTTTGGGAATGGAATAGGATTAGTTTATAGAAGCACAAGCCATTTTCCATGACTGTGAGAGTTGCCTTCCCGAGGCAAAACTTATTGGCATTTGAGGTTCAGGATAACTATACAAGAGTTGGATATAGATAATCCCAAAACCTATATCCAAAACATGATGGCATACTTTACAAACGAAGCATCACACAGTAGGAACAGTACACTTGAAAATGGAACGTAAAGGGAAACGGATTGTTCTCGATGAAGTCGTACTAGCACAGGTTATTTCAAAAGAGAGGACGCAGGATTTCTACACCTAATAGTTTTGATTCTCAGCTCCAAGAAAGATATGTTTGTTCTCCTAATTGGAAGTAAGGGTGGCAATCTAATGGCGGAAAAATCTAACCAAAAGGAAGTTAGCTTATGTTAACCAGTGTTTCATGTGCAAACGGTAGAGCTAGGATGTGAATCACTCATTAGTGCATTGCCAGTTACAGTTAATGACGTGATGCACGACGGAGAGGAAGATGCTGAGCTTGGGATGTAACTCCTTTGGCCCTTACGCTGATACTTTGGGGAGAGAGAGAGGGATGGAAGAACATTTGAAGGGATGAAATAGATTTGCCAAGTTGAGGCTTGCCTTCTGTTTTTGTGAAACAAAATACAAAATAATTAAAACCACTAACCTGAAAGTGTGAGCTGCTCAAGCAACGGTTGATTTGACGAAACAAAGGCACCATACAACGCTGAAACTCTGGAGGCTGGGTAGCTTCTAGAACCTCCTCCAGCTCACCTAAGAACATTACTTCCTTGGAACTGTTTGTGATGGGCCAATATTTCAACAAACCTCTTATGACAGTATCAGCGAGTTTGCAATCCTTTTCCACGAATTGTGTTATGCAGTAAGATAACTGCTGATGATACATTTGTACACACTTTGGTTTATGAAGTGGAATCAGAGCTCGAACTAGGAATAACTTGTGCTCTTCCTTCAGTGGAAGGGCAAATCCATTGATTATACTGCCCAAAATTTCTAAAAGTTCTGCTATTCCATTATGCTTCTCAGTTTCAAAAATAAACCGGTAAAATATATTGTTGATTGATTTCCTAATGAAAGGGCGGTGCACCATGAATTTTCCATATATACGGTGCAAAACAGTCTTCAAGTACTCCCTTTCTCTCGGATCTTCTGAATCAAAGAGATCTAATAACCTTAGAACAAAAGAGTGATCAACGTATCTCTTAGCCAGTTTCGCATCCGTCTCCGGTGATGCCACAAATCTGAGAAAAAACTCATACACAATTTGCAAATGCAGCCATGCGGGATCCATCAAGGGTTCATCTTCTTCTAGGTCAAAAGCTTCCAATACTTTGTTTTCACGAGGCTGAGGAGTAAGAGGCCTAAACAGATTTGAAGACACCATTTTAACTATTTCTTGAATGACAGTTTCTGTGAATTTCCCATTCGCAGAACTAACATAATCAACAAGCTCCACTAGTGTTTGTCGCTTGATGTCTTTTTCTTTCAAGTGTTTTGTTGGATCAGTGAAGTCAAACATTAGGCAGCATAAGTTCAGCTTTTTGATGAACAAGTTTTGCTTCTCAGAACTTGGTACATCTTTAAAACTAGGTAAGGTCTCATACGGAAAAACGGCCGCACTTCCATTCACCTTAGCAGTTACACACTGTGGTAGCCTATTTCCATGATTCAGTCCTGGAGTTGAAGAAGAAGTGACTCCTGATACAGTAGTGGCACTCGAATTTCCGGACCGCGAACTAGACAAATCACTGCTTCTTGAACTAGTTGAAGCATTTGACGGTGATGCAGAGCTTCCTCCATCACGATTGTCTGCAGACTTTGATGGCTTCTTAGGGAGCCTATTGAGTAGCTGTTTGATCATCACTTGAAGATATAATCTTGTGGTTGTAGTGTTTTACTGATTGAAACACTCTCAAAATGGAACTTCCATCAATCTGAAAGGTCTAAGCAGCAAAACCAAGATGATCAAAACCAATTTTTAGCGAGCCGGTGAAGATCTCATCCACCCAAAATCCTTATCTTCCACCACCCTAAAACAACATACAAGCTCTATATGATCCGCATTCGTGCCTGCATAGACGAATAAACATCTCCTTTTCAACTGAAAAAATTAACAAAAAGGCAAGTAAAATGAAGAAATCCCAGAAATCTAGTGAAGTTAAATTTCCTTTTTATCGTGGAGAAAATAGCTAAAAATTCAACTCTTGTTCCATAATCACTTTCCTTCTTTTTTCCTTGATAAAATGTGTAATATGTATTATAAACAACAACTCGGCAGTAAGAAGACAGCTGTGAATTACAAAATTTTCAGGGATCAGCCTATTGCAACTGAAGGGAGCCTGTAAAATCCAAAAAGTTATTTACCAACAAATCCATCTGATACACATTCTCACTCTCATTTAACAATATGAAAGGTGTATTCTTTGTGAACTAAGTAGTGCAAAAAAGCAAAACTCAGATGCAGACAGGCATCAAAATTTCTGAATCAAAGATATAGAATTTTCTACCTATTCAAGATAACTATCTCAACAAAAAATAGAAGGGCATTAACCTTTGTTCTTCTTTTAGCTGAGGTTTACAAAGACTCAGGGCTATTCAGCTAGGTCAAAGAAATATTAAGATCTGTGCATATGATGTACACAACCCCAGATAACATTAACCTGCAAGAAGCAAGAAAGAAACTTGAGCAAAAAAAAAAAAAAAAAAGTGGGTCAATAAGATCAAGAATCAGCATTTAGATATAAAATGAACTGTAAATGCTTACATTAAGATAATTTAGGAAGTTGGGTGATAATAAAGATTCAAACTTTGCAGAGTTGGGTTAGTGATCAAAATATAAAAACAACCCCAACTGAGAGAAGAGGGTGGGGGTGGGGTGGGGGAGTGGGGGGGATGATGGATTAGAGAAAAGCAATCTCTGGTTGTTGCTGATGCTGATGATGTGCTGTTTGGTTAGCTAGAATTATTGTTCTTTTTTTTTTCTTCTGAATATTTGCTTCCCATTTTCTGTGCAGCTTTCCTTTTTTACCTCCCTTTCTTTTGTCTTTTCTCCTTTTATATGAGTTTCATAAATATATCAAACTTAAGAAAAAATTGGATCAACATAATCTTTTACAATTTCTTGCTTTAAAGATCTCTTGAAAATTAATTGACATGATATAAATAAAATAGAAACGGTTACTTAATTTATCCTAACAACAACATAATGAGTAATATACCACACCGTGGGGTTTGAGGATACATTACCCTACCTTGTGAGCATAGAGAGGCGGTTTCTAATATATCATCCGTTTTGAAAAGTATAGGCACCATATTAATGAAAATATAGACAAGAAAGAAAAGTATCAAAAAGCCATAAAAAGTAGAATAAAAATCACCCGATAATAAATTTATCATAATATAATATAATAATCTAATAATGACGAAGCTTTCCAATAGTGTGTAAAACTATATGAATACAAAAGATATACTTATAGTAATTATGATTAATTTAGAATTGAAGAGTGTGCTTTACCTTTTTCTTTCTCCCAGATTGTAACCTCAAGACCACTTGCCATATTTATTCTCTCCTTTTGGTTTCTCCAGATTTGGACAATTTTGAATTTTGACAAATTTCGCCTTCAGAGTTCTAAAAGAGAGTCATAGAAGTCAGGGTTAAAAAGGAGATTTCGAAGTACAAGAATAAAGCGAATAGATCGTACACGCGCTTCTAAATGTGGGCCAAAGGCCAATTAGTAATTGTTGTAGTGAAACATGGAAATGTCCCTGTGTTTATCCCACTTTAAATGGACCAAATAAAAATTAAAGAAAAAACAAGAAACGTAGTTGGTAAACTTGAGCAACATCATCAAAATCTCAATTATAAAAAGCCTTGAATTCCATTTATCGTTTGAAATTTATAGCTTCTAAATGCTACACCCCCCCCCCCCCTAACTCTCTTTCTAGGGTGAAGTTACATGAGGCAGTACTGCTACGTGGGGTTGAGTTTTGACCTAAGATATTCAATCGCTATATTACTTGGAGATATGGGAAGAATATGGGTCAGAAATTAAGCGTCCAATTAGAATCAGATAAAGAGGCATCCAATGGTTTTGACATATTGTTGTATCCTCCAAATGATAAAATCTGAATGGTTCATACATAGTCAGTTAAAAAATCCAAAAGATTTTCCTCCAGTGGTTTTAACCATTATATGTTTCTTACATCCAATCATTCCTAAATTTTCATGTCACTGCCTCCAACCTAAAGTGGATCACTCTATTTCTTCTCAGAATATCATTATATCCAACTGACGTGTTCTAATATGTAAAACCAACTCTGTGGGTTATACTCTGTAAGATGTGAAAGTGATCACTCTTTACTTATCAGAAGCAAAACAATGAATATTCATTTAAGAATATGGACAATTATTAGAGTTAACCAGATATAGGAAGGGATCCAATATATGGAAGTCGGTTGAAGTAACTGTCATTGGCCATATTATCCAAAGAACTACTGACCGACAAAACCGGCCCTAGCTCGCAAAAGTCCACAGGTCAATATCCAAACATATCACTCTGAAGAGATTCTATTGGAAAAAAGTAAAAACGGAGTTACTAAGATTTTTAAATAAAGAAAAATAGATGCTTTTGGTGAAACCGTTTTTAA
This sequence comes from Nicotiana undulata, assembly GCA_005239495.1. Taxonomy (NCBI): domain Eukaryota; kingdom Viridiplantae; phylum Streptophyta; class Magnoliopsida; order Solanales; family Solanaceae; genus Nicotiana; species Nicotiana undulata. Next base: position 3,472 of record ML274188.1, on the reverse strand, counting down.
GTAAAATAAGCATAAAAAATAGGGAGTCAGATTTTTCAGCAAACAGCAATTTTATAGATATATACCACACTATGGAACAAAGGATCACATTACTTCTTCAACAATAAGAGTGTCTATTCAATTGATACAGAGTAAACAAAAAGAATCGATCAGGAGCAAGATAACATTTCTTTTCCCTTCAGTATACAGCACACTACTATCTGAAGCAGTCCTGCAGATCTCCTGCAGAAGAGCATTATGCTTACAAGCCCAAGCTGACAGTACCGAGGGGTCAAAGCTTCAAAAATCTTGGCTCGGCTGTGTTCTGACGTTCAGTTACCTCTGCTCCCCCAAGTAAAATGAAATGCAAGAGATAAAAGTTGAAACATTTAAACCATGAACAATACAAGAAATCACACTGCCATACGGAAGTTAGTGAAAGGAGGGTATTCCGAGTACGAAAAGGTCGACCGTACAAGCTTCTAAGCAATCTCTTCAAGGCCGAGCAGCAACATTACCCAATATTTGATCTCAATGATCCATCAAAGCAGTTTCAGTTTCTGACAATGGTGCTGCAACAGTACGACTTTCATTAGACCACTAAATTAGCAACAGTTTGGTAGAGCAATAAAGAAGGCAGTGCGGAAGATATCACAGGCAAATAGTGATAGGTTCCGAAAAGGGCTTTCCCTATCGGGTAAAAAAACCTTGAAAGCCCGCTTCCGTTTCAAATGTAGGTATCAATGAGGAAGGGTAAGTTTGTTAGAAGATGTATGTTGTACTATTAATGAACTTATTCTATTTAAACATAGGGGTCGCATTTGTAGATCAAAAAGATCAAAGCAAGGGTCGTTAAGAAGAACATTTAAAGCTTCCACACAAGAAAAATGGAACAGCCTGATAAATTGCACTGTGGAGAGAGCAATAAGACCTGACTCATTCTAGGGCGCAGAACCAACATTTTGAACTAATAAAAGAGCACCAAAGCATACATGCAAACATAAGATGCCAATCAGAGGCGGACCCAAGATGTTAATATAATGGGGGCACCATTGCCGTTAGAGTGACTTACCCAAAACTTTATTAGCCAAACAAAAAATACATATAAACTCTAGGATAGATCAAATAAGCAGCATAATTCACTATATAATATAAACTTGGTAAGCAAAAAGCAAAAATAAAGTAAGAGCTTACGCTTGGATTTCATCAAGACTTCCCAATTAACATGCGAACACAAATTTTAAAATAAGCTTTCTAATAAATAAAAAAGTATTCCTGCACATCCATGCGCGCACATGGACTAAACTGGAATAAATTTTCAATAAGAATTAAACTTCGTAAAAAATACGTCCATCTCAATTCACAAAGAACAAAAACTTCCTATAAAATAACGGGTTCGATAAATTTAAGAGTCCAAAAATACAAGCAAACACAACATCAATAGAAGAGTCACAACCCTTTTATCAAGAATAAAGCAAATACTACAATAATTAAGCAATTCTTGGATAAGTGAAACATGAAACAGAAAACACAATAGGAACCAACCAACACCTTAAGAAACATGCTAAATAGAGTTATATTTGAAAACCACACAACATTAATAATGGACAATGACATTCAATAATAATGTTACCTAGACTCTATATCCCAAAAGTTAATCACATTATGGACAGTGCAACTTTTTTAGAGTTATCTAATTTTCAAACATGTTGTAAATCAGAATCCATGAAAAATATATAGCCTATAAATCAAGGGACAACTCAGTTTCAGAGAAAATGGGAGCTCAACAAAATCATTTGGATAATAGATTTAGAGTTTATTAAGAATGCCTTTGCAGGCAATTGTTGAACCAATAATTGAAGCTAAATAAAATGTAACGACCCGTTCGTTCCGAGTGTTATAGCCTCGTTTTCCCCATTTCTGCTTCTTATTGTGTTGTTCAGCGTGTTAAGTTATATTGAGTTGGTAGGTTTGGGTCCGGAGTAGTTTTGGAGTGAAATGACACTTGGTCTCTTAGTTAGAAAGGTCAGTTAGAAAAGTCAACCGGAAGTTGACTTATGAGTAAACGAATTTGGATTTGGATTTTTATGATTCGATTAGCTTCATTGGGTGATTTTACACTTAGGAGTGTGCCCGGAATGTAATTTGGAGGTCCGTAGTACAATTAGGCTTGAATTGGCGAAAGTTGGAAGTATAGAAGTTATTAGGCTTGAATCCGAAGTTGAATTGATGTTTTGGTGTTGTTTTGGGTGTTCCGAAGGTTCGACTAAGTTCGGGTAGTGATATATGACTTGTTTGAATTATTGGTTGAGGTCCTGAGGGCCTCGGGTGAGTTTCGAATAGGTTTGGGCTGTGTTGAGCTCGTTTTTCTTATGTTTTGACGTCGTTTCTTCAAGCATAAATGATATCATATTGAACAAATGAGCTCCGATTTCTTTTTTGGTTGAAGCATTAGATCTGTATCGTAATTACGGACCCTTAGCAAAAAGAATCATCAAATTTGGACATCGTATAAGGATTTTATGGTCATTTTACTAAGAATTAAGTTGCCAGATTTTTCAGATTACTTACGAAATTGTCACTGACGGCGTATTTAAAAATCTGCATTATTTGCAAATATTGAAACCGACATATCTCATTCATTATAAGGTCAAATTGAGTGATTCAAAGGCCTAACTTGACTAGAATTTCACAAGGAATCCATTAGAGGCATAAAAAGCAAATTTCGGGATTGTTTGGCACGACAAACAACGCAGAATAGCTGGCAGAAAAATATATAAAACAATAGTTTGTTCATTCGGTCATATTTTGAGTTGGGGAGCTCGGATTTTGGCGATTTTGGAGGCGATTTTCACCATAGGGATTGGGGTAAGTGTTCTCTGCTCGTCTTTTGTTATATTTCATGAATCCATCTTCGTTTTTGGGATTTGATTGATGATTTCAAAGTTAAATTGAGAGAGTTAGGGCTTGAGTTTTGGAGAGTTTTATGTAGGAATTTGAGGGACCAAACGGCGTCCGATTTTGATAAATTTTATATGGTTAGACTCGGGAGAGGACGAGGGTTTTGATTCTGCCATTGTTGACTGGTTTCGAGACGTGGGCCCGAGAGCCGGGTTTTGGCCGATTTCGGATTTTTGTCCTAGTTATGTAGTTTTTATTGTGGAATTCGATTCTTTAGCACATGTTGATAGTATTATTCTGATTATGGTTAGATTCAGAGCGTTTGGAGACCGAGTCCAGAGACGAGGGCATCCCGGAGTAGGATTTTAGGTTGTTAAGGTAAGTAACAGTTTTAACTCTGGATTTGAGGGTATAAACCCGAAGAATTTGATATCGTGTGACTGTTTGGAGGTGATACCCACGCTAGGTGACGGGCGTGTGGGTGTATACCTCGAGGGATGGAGACTTGGTCCATCCCGTGAGGCCTGTAATGGGCGGCTTTCCATCCATGCCCCATGACCCCTTGGACGCGCCCCGTGGCGTCCTAGCAAGC
>ML274186.1:25858-38407 GCA_005239495.1 Nicotiana undulata | reverse complement strand
CTTCGGGGGGGGGGTCCCCCGGGGGGATGGCCCCCCCCCCCCCCCCAAGTATTCAAGGTTGATTGAAGAGAAGCCTTGAATACTTGTTGAGTCCTCCTTAGGTAGCATATATATGTTGCCTCGTTAAAAACCTCGTCGGTAAAACCCATTTGGGATAAAATCCACTTTAAGGAAAAAGTGCGCAACGCATGCTTTAAAACCTAAGGTCTCCAAGCTGGAGGGTGCTTAGATTTCTCCTGATCGGACACCTGCACACAGGTTAGTGTAAAACGTAAATGAAAAGGGAGAGGGTTATACCTTTGTTTTGATGAAGTTTGGGCCTCGATATGCTTTGATTTGTTGTTCCGAGGACACGATACAGTCCTTCATTCGTTCATTCAGGTGCAGCCGAGAATGTACTTTGTGATTTCTACTTGGTTGTTTGCCTGTCCTTTGGCTCCTTCGATGTATAAGGTGTCGATGTCGGTGCCACATCGTGCACCGCAAACATATCTCTTGCTGCATGTTGCTCCCCGTACACCATTTTTATTTCGTCCTTCATTGGAAACTTCATCATTTGATGAAGGGTTGACGGTACTGCTCTCATGTAGTGTATCCATGTCCTTCCGAGTGAAGCATTGTACCTCATGTCTCCTTCAATGACATGAAACTTGGTATCTTGGGTTGTACTGGCCACGTTGATCGGGAGGATGATCTCCCATTTCGTCGTCTCGCTCACCATGTTGAATCCATTGAGGACTCGGGAGGTGGGCACGATCTGGTTTAGCGGCCCGAGCTGATCCACCACCCTCGACCTAATTATGTTTGCCGAGCTACCTGGATCCACGAGCACACGTTTAATTTGAAATTTTTTGACAAGAAAAGAAAATACCAATGCGTTGTTATGAGGCTGAGGTGTCTCAATGTCTTCTTCGCTGAATGTGAGAGCGTCCTCGGGTATGTAACTCCGAGTTCTCTTTTCCCTGGTGATGGATATTTTTGTTCATTTGAAAATGGGTTCATGTGGGACATCGATTCCTCCAATGATCATATGGATGACGTGTTGTGGTTCTTCTGTTTCGTTTTTCCTGTTCGGCTCTCTTTCCCAAAATTGATTTTTAGCTCGGTCTCTGAGGAATTCTCAGAGATGCCCTTTGCTGATTAGTCAGGCTACTTCCTCTCAAAGCTGTCTACAATCTTCGGTCCTATGACCATGCGTGCCGTGAAATTTCCCACATTAGGTTAGGGTTCCTTTGTGAATGATCCGATAGTATATGTTTCCACCTGGTGTCTTTGATTTTACCTATGGCCGATATGATGTCCGAAACATCAATGCTGAAGTTGTACTGAGATAACTAGGGTGCCTCCACTAGCCCTGTGTGTATGTCAAACCTGGCTTTGTTCACGAGTCCCCAAGAATTCTAACCTCGATCCACCCTTCAACAATTTTGAGGTATGTGTCGCCTTGGGGAGTTTCTTCGATCTTCGGTGTATGGTTGGTACCTTTCCTTGTTTGGCTTTAGTTCCTTTGCCAGGAGCCTACTAGGATACACTAAGATCGAGGGGGCTCTCAGTTGGTCTTCCTCGACGGTGATCTTTGACAGATATCGGTTGTTGACATCCGCCCAAGTTACGGCGGGATATTCATCCAAGTTTTGCTTCAGTTACATCGAAGCTATTGAACTTCGTTCATTCAAGCCTTGGGTGAAGGCCTGCACTGCCTAGTCATCGGAGACCGGTGGTAACTCCATTCCCTCCATTTGAAAGCGAGATACAAATTCCCTTAAAATCTCGTTTTCTCTCTGTTTTATTTTGAAGACGTCGGACTTTCTTATAGCAACATTGATGGAACCGACATGTGCCATTATAAAAGAGTTTTCCAGCATGGCAAACGAGCCTATTGAATTTGGGGGTAGGTTGTGATACCATGTCATGGCCCCCTTTGATAATGTTTCTAAAAGAAATTTCAACAAGACGAATTCAATCTTGTCGTCCTTAAGGTAATTTCCTTTTACAACACAAGTGTAAGCAGTGATGTGCTCATTAGGGTCCGAGTTCTGATGGGCGCCTACCTGTACCACTAAAGAGTAGCAAGGAAGTGGTCGAAGAAGCTTTTATCCGAACGAGTCGGGATCAATTTCCACAAAGAGTTATGTATATGAGAGTTGAGTTTCTAATTGACCTAGTGTTGTGTCATGTTCTTAATTGCACTTCTCATCATAAGGGTTTTGTAACTATACTAAAGTGTAGACTAAAAGAGACTATTATCTAATTAGCTATGATCTTTTTGTGGATTTTTCTCAAGTAATGAAAGGCAATAGGATTGAAACTTACTCCTAGGCGAGTGACTAATGGGGTCTAAAATCGAGATAACCTTTTGAATTGTGGGTGAATGACATAACCTCATGCTAAATTGCTCACCCAGTACCTCTCGGTAATTTGGGTGACTTTGCCCGAATTAGTTTTCTCAAGCACAATTGGGTGTTCCAACATATCAAATGAAATGGCTCAAGTCAAGTGTAACTATCTCTAGTATCTACCCTTTTACTGGGGCTATCAATCTCTTGAGCTCACCCTAATACCTTGTTAGCGTAATTGCCTAGACTTGGGTCATCTCTCTCAAGAATAACCCTAGTCATGAAGGCATGAAATAGTATTTGCAACCACTAAATCTGAGAATTAAGCATAAATTAGACTAAAAGTCAAACACCCAATCACAAATTCATCCTAAAATCAAAGACCCATTAGTTACCCACACTAGGGTTGGGTCACAAACCTAGCTTAAAGGTCTAGCTACTCATAAATGTAAATTACAAGTTAGAAATCTAAGAAATATTGTAAGACCTAAGCTAAAATTGCTCAAAATAGGATAAAACTACTATGCACGTGCTCACTCTAATAGCTGATGCCCTAAAAATGAGAAAAAGATGTATTTATACTAGGCTGAAAATATTGGACAAAATTGTCCCTACGGAGATTTCGCTCCCAGCGTATTTTTGAGCGCTGCGGCGGATTGGCTTCCGCTGCAATGGAATAATGGTCGCTGCAGCGTTCTTGGACTTTGTTCACTCTCTAATTCTCCATTCTTCAGCCAGCGAAATTTTGTAGCGCCGTAGCGGTAGGCTAAAACGCGGCAGCAGAAAACTGCTGCTGACCGCGAAAGTCTGAAATCTCAACTTGGTTAACTCTCTGAAGTTTGACAAACGCTCCCAGTGAAATATTGAGCGCTGCAACGATGGAAAAGTAGCGGGGTCAGCGGTGGACATTGCCTCAAAAACATGCTCTTTGAAGTTTGGCAACGGGGCAATGATTGGAAATCCGCTGCAGCGAAGTGCTAAACGCTGCAGCAGAATATTAGCGTGGACAGCGCTTTTGCTGGGTACTGAGATAATGCAAGTTCCTGCTCCTTTTTGAGTTTTTTAGGTCAATGTTCACAATTCAACTCAATACCTGCAATTTAAACCACTTGCATCAAAATGTGGGAGTATTTTAGCCAAATTAGCCTCAAAACCTAAGAAAACGGGAGTAAATAATAGGCATAAATCACTAGTTATCAACTCCCCCAAACATGTATTTTCTTGTACTCAAGCAAACAAGATAACTCCCACCTCCGTAAAAAAAAAAAGTATTTCAGCCATTTAAATGTGATTTCATCAAGCTTCAATTGGTACTAATAATTACCCTCAACACAAATGCATTATTGACAACATTATACAATGGTTTTCTTAGCTCATTAGGTCTTATGTGAAACACAAGCTTCAAGGGTTGACTCAACTCGTCAAAGAGCTTCTCTCTTTCATCTAAATCACTGTGGATCCTAGACTCTTTCTCATTTAATCTCCACAGGCTCATCTCACCATAAAGAATGAACTCTCAGAATTGGGTTTATCGAGGAGTGCTCTCTTCACTCTCAAAAGAATGCCTCAAGCCTGGCCTTAAGCACCATAGTCTTGCCCCTCGTGTAAATCACCACTAATGTAAGCTCACTCAACTTGAGATCCTATAGGGCTTTGTCGACATGTAATGAAGGATTTTTGGATCATTTTTTGTCATGATGAACTACGATAGAACTTCCCTCTTTAAGCACTTCCAATTTGTCACATTTTGGCTCATGTTTTCTTTGACTCTTTGAGTTACACATTTTTCCATGGGGAACTTAGAGAGACTCATTGTCTCTCTTTCTTTTACTTTGAGCTCATTTTCCTCCCTTTTTCCTTCTTTTTCATCATTCCAAGCTCTTTTTAAACTTTTCTTCTCTTTTCAACCCTTTTTGCATTTCTTTTTGGGTTGTTTTGCTTTTCAACACTTTTCCGGCCTTTTCTTTATTTCTACAACAAAGTTCATCAACTTCGCGCACTGACAACAAAAAATTAAAATTAGGGTTTTGGAAATTTGAAGATTGTGACATGTTGTCCAGATAACCAAAAACCCTAAACCCAATTAGGCACACAAAATCACTATCCCACTAGTTAAAACACATTTGGTGAATCATGCTTGAAGATTAGGGCTCCAATAACTCTAAACAATGAACAAAAATAAAAACATACTAAAAACTAGCAACAATTTATCAACTAAAATCAATTAATGAGCACATACCAGTAGTATACGAAGATGTAGGATGTTAATTTGTGACAATACTGGCCTTGGATGAACAGTGCAATTTTAGGAGTAGTAAAAAGATTAGTCTGAGGAGAAAATAAGTGAAAATGGTAAAAAAGAAGGGGGTCCCTTAGTATTTATACTGAGGAGGTAGGACCCCAACCGACTTTCCTAGCGCGGAAGAGGAATTTCACCGTTGATCGCGCTTTGTACACTTTGAAGCTGCTGCATAATTGCCCCCACTAATGTCAGCGGAATTTTGCCGCTGCAGCGGAATCCCACCACTGACAGCGACAAAGTGTTCGCAGTCGGGAATATTAGCATGGATAGCAATATCTTGACTTATTCAGCGAAGTGACAACTGCTGCAGCGGAATATTAACGTGGACAACGATTTTGCTGGATACTGAGATAATGCAAGTTCCTGCTCCTTTTTTAGTCTCTTTAGGTCAATGTTCACAATTCAACTCAATACCTGCAATTTAAACCACTTGCATCAAAATGTGGGAGTATTTTAGCCAAATTAGCCTCAAAACCTAAGAAAACGGGAGTAAATAATAGGCATAAATCACTAGTTATCAAGGTCCCGTTGTACTTCGGAAGATCGAGCATTCTGAATTTCTTCGGGATGGGCTTTGGAGTAGCGCTTGATGGGAATGGCTTTGAACGAAATTCTTTGAATCTACACCCTTCAGAATCGGGGGTGCGCCCGGGATCCGATCGACCCTCGAGGTGTAGGTCTCCACATTTTTGTTGTTAGCTTCTATCTTTTTTTCGCCTGATTCAATCCTCTTTATGACGTCCTCAAGCATCCTCACAATAGCGGGGTCGGCTGCTGGCCCGTTGTTGCTTGATCTTTATGGTGCCTGTTCGACTCGAGGAGCCACTTCAGGTGGTGATGTGCTTGGAGTTTTTTGATGGCTTTGTAGCTTAGCAATAGCCATCTGTTTTGCCTGTAACATTTCAAAAATGACATGGAAGCTAACCTCCCTTTCCTCCCGAGATTGAGTTTTCTGAGCTTCCTGTTGGTTTCACTGGCATATACTCCCGTCGGTACAGGGGATTATATCGACATGTTGGGCGTTGCATGATCCCACATCCATGGGGATTGGCTATGGTGCGCCCTCAGGGTTTTGCTGCGGTATACCGTTGCCCGAAACAGCTACACTGTTTTCTCCGTGCTCCTCAGGACCGTTGTTTTCATGTGCATTGACTGAGTTAGACATTTTGACCTGAAATAAAGATTCTTGGACAGGAAAGAGTGCGAAGAATAACTTGTGTTTTTCAGTAAACCAACACTAAAACAATCACTATTTTTTTTAGCCCCACGGTGGACGCCAAACTGTTTACCTTGAAAACGGTAATGACAATTATATTTGATTTTGTGGTTCTAAAAATATGTGATTTATTTTAATACTAGTTGTTAGGCAATAGATGCTAAGTCTGAGTTAGGAAAATGAGATAAGAGCAAGGAGTGGAGCTGATATGCAAGCCGAACAGTCGAGAGGCGGGGTCTCGAGATGGCCAGAGATGGGTCTCGAGGTCGAGCTAGTACGATTAAAAGAAGTCAGTCGATGAAGGAATAACAGTTAAAAGGGCCTCGAGGATGTCCTTTTATGATTAATAATGAGCAATAAATGAAGAACAATTAATGAAACACAATAAATGGAAGCAATAAATATGTAGAACAACTGTAGAGTGTGTTTAAGGAAGAGCAGAGAATGTTCTTGTTCTTTTATTGAATATCATGTGTGTTACAAAATGACAAGGGTCCCCTTTATATAGGAGGGGAATCCTAACATAGTACATGTGCAACTATTACAAAGAAGTGCAGCTGGCACATCTATTTAATGTCATGGTACAGACTTGTACTATTCTTGCTGACTTGGTCAGCTCTAACCACGTGCTTTTGGGAATTTCCTGCTTTTCCATTATGGTCACCGATTTATACTGCCCCAAGGTCGAGCGTGAGGAATCCTCGATATGCTCCCTCGGGATCGAACCTCTATCTATGCCTCGAGCCCTCCGAAGACGGGCTATGGAATGCCATAATAATCATAAAAATCAGACTCTCCGAATTTAGCCGTATACAATCTTAAAACCCTAACTTTAGGTTAGGTATGAATTAGTGAAATATATAGAAATATTCGTACTCATATAGAAAATATGATAAACATAGATGGAAACAATAGTAAGTTAGAGATTTGAACCAGCCTGGGTTCGATCTCTACAGTATCTTCTTGCCATTTGAGGCAAGCAAAAAAGGTAACACCAAAAAATGGGTAGTCGCTGAGGAAATATGACCAAATAAGGTAAGAAATCACCAAGTGATTCCATTTCATGGTAGAATCAAAGGGGAGATGGGAGTACGGCGCTAGGGTTTCAGAAGAGAAAGGGGAGGGAGATGGGTTAGGGTTAGACGGGTAGGTTAGTTTAAAGGGGTGGGGTGATTGTGAGTCGTTGATCTTCAGAGATCAACGACTGAGATTTTAAAGAGGGAATCGAGTCGGGGTATGAACGGGTATGGGTCTGGGTTTTAACATGTATGGGTATTGGATATGACGGTATTCGGCTGGTGTATTGGGCTGGGGTAATGGGTAGTCTAAATAATTGGGCTAAGTCTGAAATTGATTAAGAAAAAAGGCTAGATTTTAAATACCTAATTAAATCAGTAAACTAAATTATAAATAATAAAAATGTTGATTTAAAACGATCACTTAATATTATAAAAATATAAAAAGTCATTTTTCTGTGTAGATAATGTAATTATGCATATATGTGCTATTATTGCAAAATATGCAATTTTACCCTAAAGATGCAAATATAATTATACATAAAAAAATGTTTAAACATTAATATGAAATAAATGATAAAAATTAAATAACAAAATCATTATAAAATCATTTGTGATGCAATTAATAATTACTTATATAATAAAATACAGGGATAAATTGATTAAAAGCCTTTAAAAATTGTAGAAAATTATGGAAAAATACATGATGATGCTCATGCACTATTTTGAAGGTACATATGTATGTTTAAAAATATATGAGGGAAAAATTGGGTAAACATATACAGAGCTTTATAAGATGTCACTCTGGGCATCTATAAGTATACTGAAGTTCTTTGCTCGGTACTTTGTCGAACTTACGAATATTGCTTTATCTTATTTCATAGAACTGGCTATCCATCCGCATGATTTTAATGCATCTCGGTAGATCATACTGTACCATAACCCTTACTTCGATTTATCGTTGCCGAGGTATGCTTCCAAACTTCAGGTTACTGTCGTTGCTTATCCTATATGTATAAATCTAAGTCCTTAATGCTTCTTCATTACTGTTCATCTTAAGAATGTTGGCATATTCTCATCTCATACTTTGTAACTTGTATCCATCCATTGTTAACTCACCTTAATGTTGATCGATACTCTACCACTATAACCTGACCTCTTTTGTAACACGGCCACTAGGGCTCACGTCGCATCGAGGAACATTTGAAGTGGTTTTCCTGATCCACCTAGAGGCGATACTTTACTTCCATAATCATATTTCATAGTGTCACGATGTGATTCACCTTACATGGGTATGTTAATCCTGTATAATTCATGAAATCCTTTTTTTTAAAATCATTACTCAATCGAAGGCCCTTATTCTACTACCAGGGAAACTCCCTCTCTTCTAAATGTTATTCGTCTTAGACTCCTTGGAGTTCATTCAGGCTATACTGAGCTTTCTATAACTTAGAGAAATCAGTAGCTTTCTTTTTTTCATGGGCTTAATCTTGAAGACTTATCCATACTCATCACCTTCTCAATCGCCCTTTCTTATCCTTACTTCTGTCTTCCTAAATCCTTGTTGCTTTACCATACTTTAGCTTGCGACCTACACATATCTTTTTATATTACTCGCAACCTTCCTTCAACTTGCTTGCACCATTCATTCCCTTGTGTTACTCTGGAACATCTAGCGAGACATCACATCATCTCTAACTTTTCTTTACTCTTTTAACTATACCTATAAGTACCTAGAAACAATGGGCTAGAAGATATTCCATTGACGACGTTGCTATCATTTCTGCATACTCAATCCTCGCGCTTCTAGCCTTTTATCCGAATTATGGATTATTCACATTCTTCTGCACTTGAGTATCTCGTACGTTATTCACCTTTACCTTAAATGCCTTAAAATCTCGCATCACATCTTTTATTTCTTTCCTAACCTCTCTTCCACATAGGTATAATTCATATCCACAACTTGAAGCTCTATTATAATACTTGCACCTATGGTGAATATACAATCACGTGGGAGCTTCATACTGACTTCTTATGAGGCCGGTACTCTTCTAATAGGCTTTATCGTAGAGCCATTATAAAATATGGCTACTGTACTATCTCTCTTGTACCTATAATATTAAGAGTGATTCTGCAATGTTCTTAATCATGATATCTATAATATTTTGGGTCTAATAATCAGACTCTTGATTTACTTAGTTGATATAACTCACTAGTTTCATGTTTCCTCTGATTAACCTTTATGTAGACTTAAGCTATCTTTCGATCTGCGGCTCCTGGCATCAGTTATTACTATAGCCTTTCATGGGCATTATGGAATATTCATGATACAGTATTCTAACAACTCAATCGTTTGTCTATGCCCTGGGCTCAAATCATTCTTTTAATTTATACTGGAGTCTTCTACGGCTGTATGATTGTCAACACATATGCTGCATGGATAATACTCAAAAATCTTAAGTGCGTCTGTAACTAATTCTTGATCATCGATCGAATAATTCTTTTCGTTCCTTCTTAACTTTCTTTAAACATAAGCTATTATTTTTCTGTCATGGCCCAAACTGGAGGGTCATGACTAGCACCCGGGCAATACTTTTCGAGCACCAACGTACATTTTATCTAACCTTCTTATTATTTTTAAGGGTCGACGAGATCAATATAAGTGGTAGATATGGATTATGAACCCCAAACAATGAAAGATAATGGAATGAACATGCATAACATGGGATAACAAGATTGCCAAGGAACTACATGTAAGTTAGGAGCTACCACGCTTCCATGAGAGACTAAACAACAAAAATCATCCGACAAGGCATACAAAACTATACATAAGACGACACCTGTCTATGAGTCTCTAAAGGAGCATAAGTAATGCAACATAGCCGGAACAGGACTCCGACATACCCATAATATCTATAACAAAAATGCATACCAAGACCACATCAAGTTCGGAGAAGGGATCTCGCCTATAACCGCTGAACTGGAAAGCCTACTATGGTAGGGGAGCAGCGTCTACCTGTCTATCAGGACATGCAACACGACATGCAGCATCCATAAATAAAAGGTACGTCAGTACGAATAAAGTACTAAGTATGTAAGGCATGAAAGCATAAGTAAGAACAGTAATGTAAACGGGGATAAAGAATATACAACCTGTAACATCTGGGTACCTCTGAGGGCTACTGACATGAAATGCGTGATACATACATATATATACTTAAACCTTTAAAACATCCGACTTTGTTGGCATCATCATCATTGTCACGCCCCAAAACCAAGGGACACGACCGACACTCGACCGGGTAGCCCCAGTCAAGCGGACCTGGATTCCTTTTTCCATCCCACATATTATCTCGAGATATCCAATGTACATTATTCAATTATAATTAAAACATACTCTTACAACCTGTAATTTAATTATAGATTTCTGTCATTACCCATATGTGGTACAATACTTACAAAATATACATAGCATACAGGTTTACTTTACGTGGTCTAAAACTTATACTGCCCAAAATACATATATACATAACCCACATTTCCTGTCTACGGAGCCTCTAAGAGTACAAAGGAGTTATATAATACTTGCCGGTAACAAGGCTCCGGCTATACCTTACACAAATACCAAAATAAAAATCCGGAAGAAGAGGTGGCATGAACCACACTGGGCCCCGAGAGGAGAGTGGCTCACCAAAACAGCTGATAGGACGTAGAGGAGGCACTACTGTCGGTGGGCTGGAGTACCTGCTATAGAACCACCTACAATCATCAAAAGAATGTAGCGCCCCCGGCAAAAAGGGCGTCAGTACATTTGAATTGTACAGGTATGTATGAACAAACTTTACTCTAAGTAAACTCAATAATGCACAGGCAAGAGACAGACATAGAGTCACACAATCACTTCACAAGATATAGAAAGATACACAATGGAAGTTCCACAATTTTGACTTCATAACAATCACAATCGCAATTCCACCCTTGTCCCTTCTCAACATTTCACCCTTCTTTCTTCTGTTGCCGCGCGCAACCCAATCCCACCTGTCAAACAAAATCATTTATTATGTTTCTGTTGCGGCCTGCAACCCTATCCCACCGGACAATCACAATCATTTGCTGTGTTTCTGTTGCGGCGTGCAACCCGATCCCACCGGACAATCACATCACACCCTTATCACTTCTCAAATATCACCCTTATCCCTCTTGTTGCGGCGCGCAACCCAATCCCACCAAACAATCATATCTCATATCAACAATGACAATTCACAATTCAATCACAGAAAATTTCAGCAATAGGAATACAACCTCTTTACAACTCATAATACGTATAAAAAGAAAATCGTGCCACAACAAACCTTACCAAACAGTGAATCATATACGATATTGCCACAACCTTTTTATTCAATTACATCACACAACAACTCATTTTCATTACTTGTTACACAACCTTTAGCATACACATTCATACTCTTGGATTCATTATCCTACTAGCATCATTTCACATAGCGTAGTAGTGTGGTGATCAACTAAAGACAGGCAAGGAATACACTTCACGCTTCAGCACAATTCGAACAACCAGTTGCACACATTCATACCAATACATGTACCGTATGCTCGGACACCACAAGGCGATTTTTACAAAGATTAAAGTTAGCCATACATACCTGGATACGAGTTTCCCCTTTTTAATTTCTATTGCAATTCACCGAACCGCCTAGCACCGTTAATCTAGTTCACAATGCGACACATTTACCTTAGAATTATGATTCTCGAATTCATTTGAGCATTTTATCAAACACTGTGTGATCCCTTAGATTGACTAAACCTTTTTTAGTGAAAGATTACTCTACTTGCTTGCCTTTACTAGGTCATGGAAGATTATTCACATGCATGCAAGGTCCCAACTTTTCATCCTCAAGAACCAACCTATGTGTGTTTTATTCTTAGTTAAATTCCTAGAATTTGGGAAAAATATGGTGAAGACTTACCTCTTATGATGATGAAGGTGACTACTACTCGATAAACTTCCAAGCCTGGGTAGAGATGGAGGACCAATTTGGGGAAGATGAGGACTTCTCTTTCTAGAACCCGCTCTCACTTATCTCTATTTTGTTTAGGAACCAGTTAAATTGAAAGGGGGCAGGGGTTAAATGAAACTGGGGTCGGGTATAATGATTTAGAAAATTAAAAGACCGTGTCGAATATGCGGTCAGGAATGCGATCGCATTCCTGACATGCGGTCCGCATATTGGACCGCAGAATGGCCCTCAGGTGGGCAAAAATTTGAAAACAATCTGCCCAGGTATGCGACCACTATGCGGTCCGCATACCCGTTATGTGATCGCATAGTGCGTCACATAACACCCCTCCCCAAAAGTCAAAGGCAATAATGCGTTAGCTATGCGATCCGCAGAACCGAAATGCGGTCGCGAATTGGACCGCATAGTTGTCCTTTAGTTGGGCAGTGATCTGCCTGTGTATGCGACCACTATGCGGTCCGCATACACGTTATGCGATCGCATAGTGCGCCGCATAACACCCAATTTCTGGGAAATTTAATTCCTTAGCTCCCGGGGTACTTTTTGTTCAAATTAGGTACGTTTTAGGAATTTCTACAGTAAAAGCAACTCGTGGACTCGTTCGGCCATTATTTTAAGCAAGAAATTTTACGGGTCTTTACAT
>ML274186.1:0-25678 GCA_005239495.1 Nicotiana undulata | reverse complement strand
ATCATTCTTTCTCGAATGAGGATTTTGGAAATCATTGGGTTCTGAAAACATGATATGCAAACTTCCCAATTTACACTAACTTCAATATTTTTAGAACATTTCGCCAGAGTTTCCTTTGTAATTAAGCCTATCTACCTGTCAGAGAGCCCCCGAAACACATTTCCAAGCACTACTACACAGTTTTAACCATTCAATAGCTTACACACCAAGTTGTTACCTCGGCAATTTACAGTATTTGATCACTTTATCAACTACACATAACTCATTCTCCTTACCTCACAATTGGACATGATTCAATCACTGTGACATATTTGCACATAACTTTGGGCCATTTCAGTGCGCCCCATACAGTTCAATCACCTCAATAGATCATAAACAATTCATTTAACCATTACCAATCTACACTACCATTAATCACTTACTTAGCACATTCGTTTCCCAAAACTTTTATTTGCTTTAAAGGGGGTCACGTGTTTTTCAAGTAAGGGCAGCACAAACAATTGTGGCATGCATAGAAAAGTTACAACAACAAGGCTTTTTTTTAGGGGAAAATAAGTTAGGGTCCCTTCTTATGAAACATTAACCACAACTTACAATTTCCTAGGAATAGGAACACGCACGATTTACTACTAGACTCATTCAAACAAGTGGGGGTACTTTTCTTTCATTTCCTTCTCCGCTTCCCATGTAGCTTCTTCGACTTGCTGACTTCGTCATAACACTTTGACTGAAGCAACTTCCTTATTTCTCAATTTACGGACTTACCTATCAAGAATAGCAATCGGAACCTCTTCATACGATAGTTCTTCATTTACCTCAATGGTTTCGACTGGCACGGTGGTGGATGGATCTCCAATTACCCTTTTCAACATGGACACATGAAACACCGGGTGTACTAATGACAACTCAGGGGGCAATTCCAACCTATAAGCTACTTACCCTACCCTTTGAGCAATCTGATACGGCCCGACGTACCTAGGGCTCAACTTCCCTTTCTTCCCAAACCGCATCACTCCCTTCATGGGAGACACCTTTAAGAACACCCAATCATCTACTTGGAATTCTAATTCTCTCCGGCGAACATCGGCGTAAGATTTCTGGCGACTCTGAGCAGTTTTCATCCTTTCCTGAATGACTCTAACTTTCTCCATAGCTTGGTGCACAAGATCTGGTCCTAACAATTCTGCTTCACCAACCTCGAACCATCCGATCGGAGACCTAGACCTCCTTCCGTACAATGCCTCAAACGGGGCCATTCGGATACTAGCATGGAAGCTATTATTATAAGCAAACTCGACAAGCGGCAAATGATCATCCCAATTACCCTTGAAGTCTAAAACACAAGCCCGTAGCATATCTTCGAGCATCTGAATAGTCCGCTCTGCCTGACCGTCAGTCTGTGGATGGAAAGTCGTGCTGAGATTTACCTGAGTACCCAAACCTTGCTGAAATTTCCTCCAAAAATTAGCTGTAAATTGGGCCCTCGATCTGAGATAATAGAAACTGGAGTGCCATGAAGTCTAACTATATCCTTGATGTACAATTGAGCATACTGTTCCGTTGTATCGGTGGACTTGACTGGCAAAAAGTGAGCTGATTTCGTAAGTCGATCCACTATAACCCAAATCGAGTCGAACTTGCGCTGAGTGCGAGGTAACCCTACCACGAAATCCATATTAATCATTTCCCACTTCCACATTGGTATTTCCATAAGTTGGGTTAACCCATCGAGCCTCTGATGCTCGGCCTTCACCAGTTGACAATTTGAACATTTGGATACAAGGTCCGCCACATCCCTCTTCACACCGCTCCACCAATAAATTTCCCGGAGATCATAATACATTTTCGTAGAACCTGGGTGCACAGGATACCTGGAGCTATGATCCTCCGCCATTACCCTCTCCCGAAGATTATCCACATCTGGAACACATAGCTTACCTTGACATCGTAGCAATCCATCATTGTTGCCGAGTGAAAATACTAAAATCTTGTTATTTAGAACTGCCTCCTTCAACTGTGCCAATACTGGATCACTAAACTGCGTTGCTTTGACTTCCGCTACCAGCAACGATTCTGCCCCATTGTGCGCCATAACCTCCCCTTCGCCTGAGGTCGAAAGAAAAACCCTCAAACTGGCCAATTGATAAACCTCCGTAGGCAAGGGCCTCTGATCTGCTTTCAAATGAGCCAAACTACCCATAGACTTCTGACTGAGAGCGTCGGCCACCACATTCGCCTTCCTTGGATGGTACAAAATGTTCATATCTTAATCTTTGAGAAATTCTAACCACCTCTGCTGCCTTAGATTCAGTTCCTTCTGCTTGAATAGATACTGAAGACTCTTGTGGTCTGAGAACACGTCCACGTGGACCCCATAAAGATAATGCCGCCAGATTTTTAATGCAAACACCACAGCCGCGAGCTCCAAATCATGTGTCAGATAATTTTTCTCGTGATTCTTGAGTTGCCTTGAAGCATACGCTATGACCTTCCCATGTTGCATCAACACACACCCCAAACCAACCCTTGAAGCATCGCAATAAACCACAAATCCCTCTATACCTTCTGGCAAGGTCAATACCGGTGCCGAAGTCAATCTCGACTTCAATTCCTGAAAACTTTTCTCACAAGCGTCGGACCACTGGAACTTCACTGCTTTCTGCGTCAATTTAGTCAATGGGGAGGCGAGGGTAGAGAATCCCTCCACAAACCTCCGATAATACCCAGCTAGACCCAAGAAACTGCGAATCTCTGTCGGGGTCGTTGGTCTAGGCCAATCTTTCACTGCCGCGATCTTCTGGGGATCAACCTGAATCCCTTCTCTGGAAACAACATGACCCAAAAACGCGACTGATTCTAGCCAAAACTCACATTTCGAAAATTTAGCATACAGGTGATGATGATGAATAGCCTGCAGGACTGCTCTAAGGTGATTAGCATGATCTTCCCGACTCCGCGAGTAGACAATGATGTCATCAATAAAAACAATCACGAAGGAGTCTAGAAATGGTTTGAAAATCCGATTCATAAGATCCATAAAAGCTGCTGCAGCATTGGTCAGCCCAAAGGACATTACCAAAAATTCAAAATGACCATAACGAGTTCTGAAGGCGGTCTTAGGAATATCCTGCTCCTTGATCTTCAACTGATTATACCCAGACCATAAATCAATTTTGGAGAAGAACCTCACACCTTGCAATTGATCAAACAAATCATCTATTCAAGGCAATGGATACCATTTTTTGATAGTGACTTTGTTGAGATGCCGGTAATCAATACACATCCGAAGTGACCCATCCTTCTTCCTAACAAAAAGAACCGGAGCACCCCACTGCGACACACTCGGCCGAATGAACCCCTTATCTAATAAATCCTTCAACTTCTCCTTTAACTCCCTTAACTCTGTTGGCGCCATTCTGTATGGTGGAATAGATATTGGTTGCATATCTGGTAGTACATCAATCCCAAAATCGATCTCTCTATCTGGCGGAATCCCTGGAAGCTCGTCCGGAAATACTTCAAGAAACTCATTCACAACTGGCACGGACTCGGGGGCCGACAATTCTGAAGCGGTGTCTGCGACCCGGACCAAATGATAGATACACCTCTTCTTAATCATCTTCGAGGCCTTAAGGCAGGAGATAAACCTACCTTTCGACACCACACCATTCCCCTTCCACTCAATAACCGGCTCATTAGGAAACTCGAGTCTCATGACTCTCATTCGGCAGTCGAGTTTAGCAAAGCACGAATAAAGCCAGTCCATTCCCATAATAATATCAAAATATACCATCCCAAGCTCAATAAGATCGGTCGTGGTAACGCGACCACATACCGTGACAACACAATTCTTATAGACTCGCGCTGTTGTAATAGAATCACCAACCGGAGTCGATACAGACTCATGAAGCTGTTCGGGTTTTATTCCAAAACATGAAGCAATAAACGGGGTAACATAGGACAAGGAGGACCCCGGATCAATAAGAGCATATCAATGAAGTGTTTGAACATTCAGAATACCTGTGACGACATCTAGAGAAGCCTCCGTGTTCTGGCGACCACTCAAAGCATAGAATCGGCTGGGTCCACCTCTACCACGAGCCCAACCCCTAGTTACACCACGTCCCGCTGGAGCTGGAGGACGCACTGAAGATGTGGCGGCTGAAGAACCGGATGACTAGGCAAAACCCCTACCCCTGCCCTGGCTGGGCACATGGCAATCCCACTAAAGATGACCCCTCACCCCACACCTGTAGCATATCGGGCGATCCAAATAACAGGCCTCAGTATGGAACCCTCCGCACTGAGGGCACAGAGCCCTCCCCTGCTGCTGGAACCTTCCTCCGGGATGACCTGACTGATGGGGTCTCCTGCTGTCGGACGCTAGTCTCCACTGACTATTCGGCTAATAAACGGTGCATGGATGGCGGTGCACTTGCTGAGGATTGTGCATAAGACTTGGATGGCCCTGATGGCCCCCTCCCCTGAACTAGTCTCCCCCTTGAAACTTCCCTGAGTGACCCACCGATCGGGTTCTGCTGCTACTCTCTCTGTCTGCCCATATCTTTAACTTTCTAGCCTCCGTAGCCTGGGCGAATCCCGCAATCTTCCCATAATTCATGTCCGAGTGCAAAGCCACTGTAGCAGCCTCATTCACAACCAAGGGATTGAGAACCTGAACAAATCATCGAACTCGAGCATCCATGGTCGACACTAACTGGGGAGCATACTTGGACAACCTTACGAACTCCATGTGGTACTCCCAAACACTCATACTGCCATGCTTAAGGACCTCAAACTCAGTAGCACGGGCTTCCACAGTCTCGGCAGGCAAAAGGTGATGCATGAACGCATCCACGAACTCTCCCCATCTAGCCGGAAGACTTCCCTGCCCACAGGAACCCTCCCACATCTCAAACCAGGAATATGCTACTCCCCTCAGCCTGTACGAAGCTAACTCAACCCCCTCTGTCCCTGTAGCCTCGATCACTCGAAAGGGTCTTGTACATCTCATCAAGAAAATCCTGTGGATCGGCCTCTGGATCCATACCTGAGAACTCTGGTGGGGCCAACCGAAGATACTGGTTGACTCTGGAGCCGGCGGAATCTCCCTATTCGCTGGAGGACGCAGGGGTAGCATGAGATCTTTGGGCCTGAGCGGCCACCAGCTGAGTTAACATATGAATAGCTCCTCGGAGGTCCCCCTCGGACACACCGGGACTGGAAGCTGGAATCATAGAGGGATTAAGAATATCAGCGGGAGGGATTGCATCACCCCCCGCCGCCGCAGGAACAGGAATGCTTTGATCCGGAATAGAAGGGTCCGGCAGATTCAAGGTCGAGGAGTCACTCTCACACGCACTACTAGGTACATGATTCACAGCCACACTTGGGGTGGAATTGGCCTCAAGGCCGAGTCGAGATCTCTTCTTTGGTGCCATTACTGAAAAACTTCGGAACAAAGCACGAATTAGACAAGGACATTTTCACTTTCAACCTCACAGCACGATATAGAATAACAATGAAAAGAGTAATTTCCTAAATGTCCGTGTAGCCCCCTAATTATAGATGTGGTCGACAACACACCGATATGAAGGGCTCTACTAGACATGGCTCCGAGACATCCTAGGACTGTTTTAAAACCTTAGGCTCTGATACCAAGTTTGTCACGCCCCAAAAGCAAGGGAGACGACCGGCACTCGACCGGGTACCCCCAGTCAAGCGAACCTCGATTCCTTTTTCCATCCCACATATTATCCTGAGATTTCCAATGTAAATTATTCAATTATAATTTAGACATATTCTTACAACCTGGAATTTAATTATAGATTTCTGTCATTACCCACATGTGGTACAATACTTACAAAATATACATAGCATACAGGTTTACTTTACATGGCCTACAACTTATACTGCCCAAAATGCATATGTACATAACCCACATTTCCTGTCTACGGAGCCTCTAAGAGTACGAAGGAGTTATATAATACCTGCCGGTAACAAGGTTCCGGCTACACCTTACACAAATACAAAAATAAAAATGCGGAAGAAGAGGTGGCATGAACCACACTGGGCCCCGAGAGGAGAGGGGCTCACCAAAATAGCTGATAAGACGTAGAGGAGGCATTACTGTCAGTGGGCTGGAGTACCTGCTATAGAACCACCTACAATTATCACAAGAATGTAGGGCCCCCGGCAAAAAGGATGTCAGTACATTTGAATTGGACTGGTATGTATGAACAAACTTTACTCTATGTAAACTCAATAATGCACAAGCAAGAGACAGACAGAGAGTCACACATACACTTCAAAAGATATAGAAAGATACACAATGGAAGTTCCACAATTTTCACTTCATCACGATCACAATCGCAATTCCACCCTTGTCCCTTCTCAACATTTCACCCTTATTTCTTCTGTTGCGGCGCGCAACCTGATCCGACTTGTCAATCAAAATCATTTATTATGTTTCTGTTGCAGCGTGCAACTCGATCCCACCGGACAATCACAATCACACCCTTATCACTTCTCACATATCATCCTTATCCCTCCTGTTGTGGCGCGCAACCCGATCCCACCAAACAATCATATCTCATATCAACAATGACAATTCACAATTCAATCACAGAAAATTTCAGCAATAGGAATACAGCCTCTTTACAACTCACAATACGTATAAAAAGAAAATCGTGCCACAACAAACCTTACCAAACAGTGAATCATATAAGATATTGCCACAGCCTTTTTATTCAATTACATCACACCAAAACTCCTTTTCATTACTTGTTACACATCCTTTAGCATACACATTCATACTCTTGGATTCATTATCCTACTAGCATCATTGCACATAGCGTAGTAGTGTGGTGATCAACTAAAGACAGGCAAGGAATACACTTCACGCTTCGACACAATTCGAACAACCAGTTGCACACATTAATACCAATACATGTACCGTATGCTCGGACACCACAAGGCGATTTTTACAAAGATTAAAGTTAGCCATACATACCTGGAGCTGAGTTTCCCCTTTTTAATTTCTATTGCAATTCACCGAACCGCCTAGCACCGTCAATCTAGTTCACAATGCAACACATTTACCTTAGAATTAGGAGTCTCGAATTCATTTGAGCATTTTATCAAACACTATGTGATCCCTTAGATTGACTAAACCCTTTTTAGTGAAAGATTACTCTACTTGCGTCCCTTTACTAGGTCATGGAAGTTTATTCACATGCATGCAAGTTCGTTCCAACTTTTCATCCTCAAGAACCAACCTATGTGTGTTTTATTCTTAGTTAAATTCCTTGAATTTGGGAAAAATAGGGTGAAGACTTACCTCTTATGATGAAGAAGGTGACTACTACTCGATAAACTTCCACGCCTGGGTAGAGATGGAGGACCAATTTGGGAAAGATGAGGACTTCTCTCTCTAGCACCCACTCTCACTTCTCTCTATTTTGTTTAGGAACCAGTTAAAACAAAAGGGGGCAGGGGCTAAATGAAACTGGGGTCGGGTATAAAAATTAAGAAAATTAAAAGACCGTGTCGAATATGCGGTCAGGAATGCGATCGCGTTCTTGACATGCGGTCCGCATATTGGACCGCAGAATGGCCCTCAGGTGGGCCAAAATTTGAAAAATATCTGCCCAGGTATGCGACTACTATGCGGTCTGCATACTCATTATGCGATCGCATAGTGCGTCACATAACACCCCTCCCCAAAACTCAAAGGCAATAATGCGACAGCTATGCGATCCGCAGAACCGAAATGCGGTCATAGATTGGACCGCATACTTGTCCTTCAGTTGGGCAGTGATCTGCCTGTGTATGCGACCATTATGCGGTCCGCATACACGTTATGGTGCGTCGCATAACACCCAATTTTTGGGAAATTTAATTCCTTAGTTCCCGGGGTACTTTTTAAAGTTCAAATTAGGTCCGTTTTAGGAATTTCTACAGTAAAAGGAACTCGGGGACTCGTTCGGCCATTATTTTAAGCAAGAAATTTTACGAGTCTTTACAATCATCATATCGTACCCGGCCGTAATAGGCTCGGTAAAACGTACCTGGCCACGTGGAGCTCGGTAAAACCCTACGGATCAGTTGTTACACAATAGGTGCCATATCTGGCCGACTATAGCGTGGCCCGATAGAGTAAAATAGATACATATATATATATATAATGCATGTTGGACTCATTAGAATCATATTTTGAACCTTTCGGAGTGACGTAAGGTCGATATTCTCCGTACAGGTTATTAGGATTAACTCTTCATCAAGAATCTTATAAGAATCTGGAAGTACAAAGAACATTGATATCATAAGAATAAGAGAAGCAACCTCAACATCAATTGTTCCATAAGAACGGAAACAATGTAAGTACTGCTAGCTTCTAAGAGTATAGTATCTTCGGAAGCTCGTTCATTGCATTATGTACAATCGGAGTCCTGCAAAAGAAAGAAAGGAATAACCTCACATACCTTGTATATACTGCCCCAGCCTCAAGCTACGCAAATGTCACAACTCTTTAATCTACAATAAGAGAAACGACACTATCGTTATTGTTTAAGCGTCATAACTATTATGAATCGACCACAACCTATCTTACGATGAAACGGGCAGCACCTCCCCTATATATATAACTTCACACAAGTCAAAACAATCACAAAAAATCCCAAAAAACATCAACAATAATCACATTGAGCCTCCCAAAACAGTCCACACACAACCTAATCACTTCATACATAAGACGACCATCGTAGTCGTGTCAAACGACCCGGAAATGTTACAAAGAAAGACCAGCCAACAACCCGACATCTATATGGTGTTTCTCCAAACCCTTACTCCTCCAAAACTCCACAAAACAGTAGTAAAACACGCAGCCCAACAGCAACACAAAACAGTCCACAAAACAGTCCATAACAAGTCAAATAACTCGAACTCACGGCTTCCGATCACCGTACCGTGAGTTCTAACTATTAGGGAACACATTTATCAACCTTCCTGATATTTAAACACTTAAATACAGATATTAGAAGTTTCTTAACTATGAATTACCTTCCAAACCTCCAACTACAAAGAAAAAGGAGAGGTGGTATAATAACACTTACGTCGTAGGGATCGTTTTGATGTTATCGCTTCTCGATTTCATGCGCTGGATGATAATATTCTTTGAAAACATAGAAGAGAGATTAAGGTTATGTTTATGGGTGTTCTATATTCGTGTTATACTGGAAAATGAAGAGAAAGCAGACTTAAGATTTATATATATCAACTTTGGAAAAGTCAAAGAGGTGCTAGCTTGGCACCCTAGGATTGGTCCATCTTCCGACGCTTATATCTTTTTATCTCGATGTCGTATGAACGAACGGTTAAGAGCGTTCGAAACTAAATTCCTAGACCTTCAATTTGGTATATAATATGTCCCAATAAGACCTCATATAATGCATGGAATTTATTTCTCAAAAAGCTTTAGTGAGACACCTACTTGTCACATATGATGTTTGCGCAGTCTCGCAAAACTTCAAATATCCCTCTACTTCTATGTGGTATCGATGAACGGTTTAATGCGTTGGAAACTAAACTCATAGATAATAAATTTGGTTGGTATATAATCCCCTAATTCAAAGTATATTGGTAGAAATGCTTAGCTACATTTGACCTAATATTCAGTATATTTGTGAATGTAACTTATGATGATCTTTGCCAACTTTTGTTCCACAAATCACTTGACTTCAAAACGTAGCACACAATAATAATACAATAAATATAACTCATAGCATAAACTCCTTATCATGTAATTAACCATAGTCTCACTCTAAAGAACATGTTATAAAATTCCAAACTTGTCGACTTTTGACAAAATTTATTTTCCTCAATTGGTTTAGCTTCTAAGCTTTCCAACCCTCTTGGTACTCGTTATTTATGATCTTCAATATTTGTAACCTCCAAGGTAACGTGGTTAACTTACTTTATATGCTTCCAAATACAATCTTGTTTCTTAGCTTACATCCATTGACTTATGACGTACTCTCACGTACAAAAACATGGGGTGTAACATTTTCCCACTTGTTTTGACCCCTTGTTGCGTGCATACTTAGATTATCTTAGTTCCCACACATATTGAATTTCATACAACTCATATGATCTTGAATATCAATTCTGATTTTACTTCCCGTTCATTAGCCACGGTAGGTACAATGTTGTTGTGAGACTGTTGTTATAAGACCATTTCCTCCTTAGGTCACTGAGCTTAGGTTGAAGCCTTCTTTCTTACTCCATAAACTAGTCTTTTATTGTAGTATTTAGGGAGGATCCTCTGACTCTTGTAAAGCTGTGAGCTTATTACATTGTATACTCGACGGACCTTTTGAATTCCTTCCTTGCCTATAATTATCCGTAGTTACTTACCTCCACGCCCTTCTGCTTGTAGGGTTGCTTCTGAACTGATATTTTTACTATCTTCCCAGTGGCATTCTCTTTTATTTCCATAACACTCATTTGGTACCTTTGATTACCCTAACTCATATCTGAATATATCTTATTATTTTTCTTACAATGTTACATTTGCGAGGCTGAATTCAATATATTGGGTCGTACAATTTTTATCTTGCACGATCTGTTGATTTACTTCTTGTCTAGTCATAACTTAGGATCTTCCTGAATCAACTACTAACTACTCGTTGGCCCATTCTCATATCAATATTCCGTGTAATCTTTCTTGGGTTATTCCTTTGTCTTAACTTACATCTTGCACTGGATCCTAACTTATCAATAACATCTCGGACATGAACCCTTAATTCCTTTGTTTGAAATCGTGTTTGCATAATGTTCTAGAATCGTAAAATATCTGTAGGATTTGAATAAGTGCAATCTCATCCCTTTCTCATTTTTAACGCATTCTTCCTTTACCATTTCATAATTACTAGAACCACTTAATTCCGACTTAATGCCACATCACTCCACATTCCCTCATTTAGGAGAGTACTAAGAGTTGGAGCAACGGCGATCTACCTATAGATGTTTTACCTTTTCATCTTTGGCGTCGTTTCACATCATCGATGACCCTTACTCGTCCTGCGAAAATCCTTCTACTCTAAGGATAACAAAATTCCTTCACGAGGGAGACACTTAGTGTAACTTTCACACATAGTCCCTTAAGCTTAACTTTGCTAACATTTCTTGCTTTAGGAAAGCGTCTTCCTAAATGAGCTTTCTCTGAATTTCTCATGAATCTTCTTCTATTTTCAATTCTATTATCGTTGGGACGCAATCTGAATTTATCATGATGTGGACAATTATCATAATATGAACCTATTCCAAGGCTTGAAACCCCAAATGGACATCGATAAGGTTAGGACACACACTGCTGGATCAGAAAATGAGACATCCACGCCCTTGCTAAGGCTGCGAGAGGCCGGGACAGATGCTGAGGAGGGGCACGTAGTACAACTAGATCACCTGCCCTAACAGCGACTAACGAGCCACCATAGATTCGGGTGGGGGACAGGCATCCGAGGTGCCTGTTACCACCCCTGCACTTCAGGAGACCCTATCACAATTTATTAACATGTTTGGCACTTTATCTCAATCGAGGTTGATTCCCTTTGCTCCAGCGACATCTCAGGTCGGGGGAAGAGCCTAGACTCCCTTAGCCCATACTCTTGAGTAGCGGGTCCAAGTTGATTAGGTCATGGGAGTTATGCTTGTGCATCCTGTTGTTCCTGTTTGGCCTGAGGTTTGGGTAGTGGCATCTGAGGAGGAGCAGCCGAGACTTCAGAGGTTCAAGAAGTATCATCCTCCAAGTTATAGTGGCCTATCTACCGAGGATGTGGAGGGTTTTCTAGAAAAGTTCCATCGTATTCTCTACACCATGGGTGTTGTGGATACGAGCATAAATGCTTATACTACATTCCAGCTAGTAAGAACAGCGTATCAATGGTGTCAAGCTTATGAGGAAGGTAGCCCATCCGATGCAGCTTCGCTCACTTTGGCTTAGTTTGTAGAGATGTTCTTGAGAGAGTTTATTCCCCATACTCTTCGAGATGCATGACACACAAAGTTTGAGCAGCTGCATCAGGGGACTATGACAGTGTCAAAGTATCTAATTAGATTCAATAATTTGTCCCGACATGCACCTGCCTTGGTTTCTACAGTCAAAGAACGAGTCTGAAAATTCCTCGAGGAACTCAACTATGGTATTAGATTTAGCATGGCTTGAGAGTTGAATACGTATACTCTGTATCATTAAGAGGTAAAGATCGTGTGGAGGTTGTAGGGTATTTGCGGTCGTGAGAGAGAGGACAAAGAAGCAAGAGGCCTCGGGATTCTAGAGGATATAGTGGTGCCCGCACCCTAGCTGTAGCCGGTCGTGGCAGGGGCTATATAAGCCATCCAATTCATTCATAACTTCTAGTTTCTAGTGGTGCTCTAGCCACTCCGAGGTCGCAGGTTGCCCATTTTGCATAGCCAATATCTAGTGCACCTCCTGCACGGGGTGCCTTCAGTGTTAGTCCAGCCGACCAGACTAGGGTTAGTTTCTGTAGCCACACTCACCAAGAGCTTGCTTTCTGTGTGGTTATACTAGACATAGTGTGAGGGACTACACCAGACTCGGGAGGGGTGTGCCTTCATAGACTACACAGGCTCTACGAATTCCACAAGGTCCTAAAGGTTCGTAGATCATGGTTACTGCTCCACTTGCCGTTATATCTGCATCGCCAACTAGGGGTGGAGGTCAGGCAGGTAGAGGTTACCCTAGAGGGGGTGACCATGCTCGATTCTATGCTTTTTGGTGTAGGACAAAGGTTGTTACTGAAGATACCGTCATCATAGGTATTGTTATAGTCTGTCACATGGATACTCCAGTTTTATTTGATTTGGGATCCAATTAATCATGTGTCAACTTTCTTTGCTCCGTATTTTGATATATCTCGTGATTCTATGAGTTATCCTATATATGTGTCGACGCATGTGTGAGATTCTACTTTTGTGGACCGTGTGTATCGGTCGTGTTTAGTTGTTATTGGTGGTTTAGAGACCAAAGTTGACCTATTGTTACACAATATAATAGACTTCGATGTGATCTTGGACATGTACTAGTTGTCGCTCTATTACGCTATTATGGACTGTCATGCCAATACTGTGACACTATCTATGCCAAGTTTGCTGCAACTAGAGTGGAGGGGTACATTAGATCATATTCCTAATAGGGTTGTGTCCCTCCTTAAGGAGTAACAGATGGTTGAGAAGGTGTGTGAGGCATATTAGGATTTTTGAGGGATGTGAGTCTTGATACTGCTACTGTTGAGTCAGTTCCAATAGTGAGAGATTTCCTAGATGTGCTTCTAGACGACCTTCCAGGCATGCCGCCCGACAGATATATTGAAATTGGTATTGACTTATTCTCGGGCACTCAGCTAATTTCTATTTCCCCATATTCTTATGGCTCTAGTGGAGTTGAATGAGTTAAAGGAACAATTGGAAGAGTTGCTTGATAAGGGTTTCATCTGGCCTAGTGTGTCACCTTGGAGTGCTCCAGTTTTGTTTCTAAAGAAGAAGGTTAGCTCGATACGGATGTGTATTGATTATTGGCAGTTGAACAAGGTTATAGTGAATAACATGTATCTATTACCACGCATTGATGACTTATTTGATCAGCTTCAGGGTGCCAGGGTGTTCTCAATGATTGATCTACGGTCAGGGCATCACCACCTTAAGATTCGGGAATCAGATATCCCGAAGACTGCTTTCAGGACTAGGTATGGTCACTATGAGTTCCTCATAATGTCATTTGGGATGACCAACGCCCTAACATCATTCATGCACCCGATTAACAGTGTATTCCATCCATATCTTGACTTATTCACATTGTGTTTATTGACGACATCTTGGTATATTACGCTTCATGAGAAGAATTACACGATTCACGATTTGGAATTGGTAGTTATTGTTCATACATTAAATATTTGGAGGCATTATATATATGGTGTCCATGTGGGGTATATACCGGCCACCGGAGTCTCGAGCATCTGTTCAAGAATAAAAATCTTAACTTGCGGTGGCGGAGATGGTTAGAGTTGCTTAAAGACTATGATATCACTCTTCTATATCTTCCCGAGAAGGCCAACGTGGTGGCCGATGCCTTGATTAGAAAGGCATAGAGTTTGGGCAGTTTGGCATATCTACCAGCAGTAGAGAGGCCACTAGCCCTGGATGTTCAGGCCTTGGCTAATCAGTCTGTTAGATTGGATGTTTCTGAGCCCAACCGAGTTCTTGCTTTCATGGTTTCTCAATCTTCCTCATATGAGTGCATCAGAGAGCGCCGGTATGATGACCCCCATTTGCTTGTCCTTAAGGACACTGTACAACACGGCTATGCCAAGTAGTTTTCTATTGGAGATGAAGGGGTGACGTAGATGCATGTCCAGTTATGTGTGCCCAATGTGGATGTGTTACGTGAGCTGATTCTTGAGAAGGCTCATAATTTGTGGTATTCCATTCATCCGGGAGCCGCTAAAATGTATCAGGATTTGAGGCAGCACTACTAGTGGAGGAGAATGAAGAAAGATATAGTACAATGTGTGTCTCGGTGTCTAAAATGTCAGTAGGTGAAGTCTACACATCAGAGGCCTGGAGGTTTGCTTCAGAGGTGGAAATGGGAGTGTGTTACCATGGACTTCGTTGTTGGGCTCCCAGAACTTTGAAGAAATTCGACTTTGTATGGGTTATTGTAGACAAGTTGACCAACTCGGCTTATTTTATATCAGTGGTGTCTACCTATTCTTCATAGCAGTTGGATCAGGTCTATATTAGTGATATTGTTCGTCTTCATGGCATGCCGGTGTTAATTATCTACGATTGAGGCACGCAATCCACATTGAGTTTCTGTAGGGCTGTGCAATATAAGTTAGGCACACAGGTTGAGTTGAGTACCACATTTCACCCCTGTATGGACGGGCAGTCTAAGCACACCATTTAGATATTAGAGGATATGCTTCGTACATGTGTTATGGATTTCGGGGGTTATTTGGATCCGTACTTTCCGCTTGCGAAGTTTGCCTACAACAAAATCTACCAATCGAGTATTCAGATGGCTCCTTATGATGCCCCATATGGGAGGCGGTGTCGTTCTTCCGTTGGTTGGTTTAAGCTGGGAGAGGCTAGGTTGTTGGGCATAGGTTTAGTTCAATATGCCTTGGAGAAAGTCAAGTTGATTTAAGATCAACTTCGTACAACCCAGTCTAGGTAGAAAGGTTATGCTGATCGGAGGGCTCGTGATGTAGAATTTATGGTAGGAGATAGGGTTTGCTCTGGGTTTCACCCATGGAGGGTTTGATGTGGTTCGGGAAGAAGGGCAAGTTGAGCCCTAGGTATATTGGTCCTTTTGAGATGCTTGAGAAAGTGGGGGAGGTGTCCTACTAGCTTGCATTGTCACCCAGCTTATCTGCGGTTCACCTGGTGTTCCATGTTTCCATGCTCCAGAAGTATTATGGTGATATGTCCCATACATTATATTTCAGCTCGATCCAATTGGACAAGGATTTGTCTTATGTTGAGGAGCCGATTCTCATCTTGAACAGGCAGGTCAAAAAGTCGAGGTCAAATAATGTTGCTTCAGTGAAGGTTCAATGGAGGGGTCAACCAGTTGCGAATGCAACTTGGGAGACCAATCATGATATTTGTAGTCGTTATCCTCATCTTTTGAGCACTTCAGGTATGCCTCTATACTCTTTCGAGGACAAACACATGTTTTAAGAAAGGGAATATGCGACGACGCAGTCGGTGATTTTTAATATTCTAGTCTCGTTGCCCTATTTATTTCATCATATATGTTCAATTGTAGTTATGTGACTCGCTAGGGTAGTTAATTTTGTTTAGGGTAGGTTTCAGAGTGAATTGGGACACTTAGTCCCAAAGTTTGAAGCTTAAGTTGAAAGAGTTGGCTGGAGTTTGACTTTTGTGTTGACGACTCCGGAACGGAGTTTTGATGGTTCCAATAGCTTCATATGATGATTTTTGTACGTAGGAGTATGTATGGATATTGATTTGGAGGTCCATAGAATGGTTTGAGGCTTTTTGGCGAAAGTTTAAAAGTTGAAGGTTTGGAAGGTGGAGAGGTTTGACCGAGAGATAAATTTATTGATATCAGACTCGCATGATGATTCCGGGAGTTCGTAAAATCCATTGTGTCATTTGGGACTTACATGCAAAATTTGAGCTCATTCGGAGTTGGTTTGGTATGAGTCAACATTAGTTTTAGAAGTTGGATATTCATTGATTCAATATGCTTAAAATGCGGCCGGATTAATAGATTCAATGTTGTTAATGTGATTGTAGACCTCGAGTAGGTTCGTTATGTGTTTTGGGACTTTATGGTATGTTCTAACGGGGTCTCGGGTGCCCCAGGTGTGATTCGGGTTGAGTTCGGACTCATTGGAGACCTGATGGATTTTGAGGCCTGCTGAGTTTCGGTGCAATCGTAGCTACACATTTTCGGTTGCATGTGCAACACTATAGAATTGGCCTCAGAGCCGCAGAAACGAGAATTGGCTTGGTGCATAGGTTCTGCAAGTGCGGTGAACACTCTACAGAAGCGAAGTCGCAGGAGTGAAGGAAAGACCGTAGAAGCAGTCCCGCAAGTGCGCAAGATTAACCGCATATGTGCTTGGTTGGGTTTCTAAGTGGAATTCGTAGGTGCATAAATTTAACCGCAGAAGCGGCATCACACAAGCGACCAAGTCTCTGTATAAGCAAAAATCGCTGGGCAGAAATAGAGAATCAGGGGTTTTATTTCATTATTCATATTTTGAGTTAGAGAGCTCGATTTTGGGTGATTTTTGAGGCGGTTTATAAGGATGGGATCGGGGTAAGTGTTTTTTACTCGGATTTGCTTATTATTCATGATTCCATCCTTGCTTTTATTAGTGTTTTGATGGGTTAAATTGAGAGTTTGATGGTCGATTTGAGGCCGGAATTAGGTAATTTTAGTATGGTTGGACTCGCATCAGAATGGGTGTTCGAATTTTGTAAGCTTGGTCGGGTTCGGTGGTGCGGGCTTGGGGTTTCCTTTTTGGGTTGACTTTTTGGTTTTCATTAAATATTGCAACATTATTATCCTTAATCTTTTCCTATGGTTTGTATTTATGGTATTAAGTTATTTTGCGTAGATTCGAGCCGTCCGGAGTTGGATATTCGCGGGAAAGGCTTACAAGTGGGTTGATTTAGCTCGTTTGATGTAAGTATCTTGCCTTGTTTTGTGTTGGGGAACTACCCCTTAGGAATTGGGTTGATTGTGCTATTTGTGTTATATGGAAGACGTGTACACGAGGCGACGAGTGTGTACACGGGCTATATGTGGTATTTGATCGGTTTAGGTTATTTAGACTCTTTCCGTGCCTTAACTGAATTGTCATAACATGTTACATCTTTCATTGTTAGTCTACTCTTACATGTGTTAATCTACTCCTACATGCCTTATTAGACATTGCTAGCACTTGTTCCACCTCTTACTTCTTGTATTTTTCTCATATGTCGTAGTTAAAGTTGTTACTTTCTTATTGTCATGTTACCTCTTTATTGTTGAATTACTCTTACTTGAAGTTGTTATTTTGTAGATTATCTTCTTGTTGAGTTATTGTCGTTGATGTTGTAAAAGTCGTTATCACTTTAAGGTGAAGTGGTTAATTGTTGAGGTATATTTCCTTGTTGAGTATTCCACATTCAACTTGTTGTTATTGAGATTATTGAAAACACTATGATTGAGTCGTGGGCTATTTGTTGGGAAAATATTTGTATTTTTGACCTTTTGGCAAGTTGTGGCATACGGGCACTTGTGGTGCGAGTTGTGATTGTGTTGTGATAATGATACGCATGATGTGGTATAGGGCTGGGGGTGATACACATGCAGTGAGATAAGGTGGTCTTGACACGAGTGTTGCTAGTATGGAAACTAGTTGAAGCCATGTGGTGAGATAAGCTGGGCTAAAACTCCTGTAACTATTTCGGAAAAATGATTTTTAAAACAAAATGCAAGGCGCACGCGATGATATAAGGAAAGATTGCGATTGAAATTGTGAAATTTGCAAATGAGGTGGCACCTCGGTTGTGATTCTTGTTGCACCTCTCATATTAAAAAGCTTGTTGGTTGAGTAGTTCTTGTTGTTTCTTCATTTTTGCACTAGTAAAATCCTTACTTGTCTACTTTTTGTTTTCCTCGTGTCACTTCTTGATGACTTTACAATTACATTTCCGTGGTTAGTCAACATTATTGAACTGTGTAGTTGTCATTTACTTCCTCGCCTTTCATTATTAGACCATGTTATACCCTGTTTAGTATATTTTATCCTAGTAGGTGTCTTGGACTGGCCTCGTCACTACTCTACTAAGTTTAGGCTTGATACTTAATGGGTACTACTGTGGTGTACTCATACTACGTTTCTGCAGAATTTTGTGCAGATCTAGGTAGTTCTGCTCGTGGCGGATGCTAGTGATTCATTGCTACTTTTGGAGACTTCAAGGTATACTTGCTCGAGGTCAGCAAGCCTTGGTGTCACCTTCTGCTATCGCTTATTAGTATTTATCCTTTATTCAGACGATGATGTATGTTGAGATTTTAGTATTTTCTCTAGAGCTTATGAGTCAGTCTCACCAAGTTTTGGGAAACGTTGTATTGTGGTTCAGTATTTTGATGTATCTGAGGCTTATTAGTTTATATCATGTTTTCAGTCTTTATTTCTGTCATATTAACTTGTTTGATTGGATTACCTAGTCTTAGAGATTAGGTTCCATCACGACATCCTCTGGCAAGAAATTGGGGTCGTGACATCATTAAACTGATTTAAAGGTGACTCCGAGGCCTGCGACGGCAAGTATACGTTGAAGTCTCCACCGCAATATTTGATCGGCTATCTATCAACCAACAAACTCCATAGTACCTGGATCTACAAAACAATGTGCATAAGTGTACTATGAGTACACCACGATCGGTACCCAGTAAACATCAAGACTAACATCAGTGGAGTAGCGACGAGGTAATACAAGTGCATGCTACGGTGTATGCTTGTGCGAGTGTACTAATGCATCCCAAGTCAACAAGTAATATCAAAGACATCGAGTAGCTCATCGACGCAACATAACAAGTCACGTAAGGTGTATGGAATACACAAGGAAAATCACACCATCACACGAATATCACCAACAAAATGTCCCCAAGCCATCATACATCATCTCGAACATTATCACCTTTATCTCTCCAATAGCCACCCGTATCACGCTGCCCTGACATTTTCATTATCCACCCTAATCTCTCATATAGCGACCCGTATCACTTCTTATAATAGTCACCCTTATCGCCCCTGCACGGATAATAACACATTAGCCACCAGTATGACTTCGTACAATCAACAACAATGAGATGCCACCCTTATGCCCCGCATAACAACAATGGTGAAATTCCACCCTTATACTCGACATAACAACAACGGTGAAATTCCACTTTTATACACTGCATAACTACAACGGTGAAATTCAACATTTATACGCCGCATAACAATAACCAAACCACACAACAATTCATATTTTTGTGTAAATTTTACTTGGATCTGCACATTTCTGTGCAAATCCAGGTACTTCTGCTCGTTCCAGACGCTAGTGATTGATTTCTACTTTTGGAGACTTCAAGGTATACATGCTCGAGGTCTGCAAACCTTGGTGTCACCTTCTGCTATCTCTAATTACTGTTTATCCCTTATTCGGACAACGATGTATGTTGAGATTTTAGTATTTTCTATAGAGCTTATGAGTCAGTGTCACCGAGTTTTGGGAAATGTTGTATTGTGGTTCAGTATTGAGATGTTCTAAGGCTCATTAGTTTATATCATGTTTTCTGTATTTATTTCGGTCATGTTCTCTTGTTTGATTAGCTTACCTAGTCTTAGATATTAGGTGTCATCACGACATCCTATGGCGAGAAATTGGGGTCGTGACATCATTAAACCGATTGAACCAACCTGCAAGAGTTACATGTGGACAAGTGAGGCTTCTATCTCTAGGAGAGATTTGGTTGCATGAGAGAAGGTTTGTTTACCTAGAGGAGGGGGGGGGGGAATGAATGTTCTCAACTTGGAAATATGGAATCAAGTAGCTATCTGCACGTTTCTCTAGGCCTTAAGTACAAAAAAAGGAGAAATTATAGATATCATTGGTACATACTTATTACATAAGGAAACGGGATTTGTTTACTGTGATAGTACTAAAAATGTTGCTTTGATGACGAAAAAGATAATGAGTTTGAGAAAGTATTGTCAAGCACTAGAAACCTGTCCTGAACTAATTACTAGGGGAAAATTTCTAATTGCAATTGTGTCACAACCCCAATTTCCCTCCGTAGGATGTTGTGATGACACTGAGTCTTTACGACTAGGTAATCTTAATACTTGGTGTATTAATGACAACATTCAACCACAACTATTATATATTAAACAAAAGTTTCAATACGAACCAACAATCCAAAAGATGGTGTTACAAGTCATAAGCTCTACTGATTTCACTAGCAAATCTCTAAGTACAACTAATACAGAATACAAATAAATTGTACAAAAATAAATCCGAAAGGTGACTCCGAGGCATGCGAACGCGACGATAGGTATACGTTGAAGTCTCCACCACAATATTTGATCGGATATCTATCAACCAACAAACTCTGAAGTACCTAGATCTACATAAAAAAGTGCAGAAGTTTAGTATGAGTACACCACGGTCGGTAGCCAGTAAGTATCAAGACTAACCTCAGTGGAGTAGTGACGAGGTACAAGTCAAGACATTCACTAGACAAAATAACCTATGCAATATAGAAGTGTAAAACTAATAACGGAGAGGAGATACAAGTAAATGGCAACAGGAACCAACAAGTGATATAAACAATAAAGGAATAAGAACACCGTGAAGTAAAACAAAATTAGGAACACAAAGGACAATCAATTAATCAAGTCGTTTGACATAAGTTTATCCATGTAATCACTTTGTGATACCTCATCTCATAGTTACAAGTCACGATCTCAACCCACCCTCATATGCTCACGCCACCTTTTGCCTACATCTTAAATCAGAACATCATGGATAACTCTCATGCCAATATATCTATTCACCCAGCTTGATCACAAGCTCACATTAAAAATCAGCCTAGTGTGGTAACATTCTCACAATCACAATCCATCCGGCATGGTCACAGGCTCACAATCACAATCATCCCCGCATGATCACAGGCTCAATAGCTACATGAAAATAGATAATACAAGAACACATGGGCATGTTTAATAAATTTTAAGTTTCATACTCCAGAGCTAATACAAGTGCATGTTACGGTGTATGCTTGTGCAAATGTACTAATGCGGCCCAAGTCAACAAGTAATATCAAAGACATCGAGTAGCTCATCGAAGCAACATAAAAAGTCATATAAGGTGTATGACATACACAAAGAAAAACACACCATCACACGAATATCACCAAAAAAATGTCCCCAAGCCATCAGACATCATCCCGGACATTTTCACCCTTATCTCTCTGATAGCCACCCGTATCACGCCGCCCTGACATTATCATTATCCACCCTTATCTCTCCTGTAGACACACATATCACTCCGTATAATAGCCACCCTTATCGCCTGCCCGGACAATAATACAATAGCCACCGGTATCACTCCGTATAATCAACAACAATGAAATGCCACCCTTATGCCTCGCATAACAACAATGGTTAAAAGCTACCCTTATACTCTGCATAACAACAATGGTGAAATGCCACCATTATACTCCGCATAAGAACAATGGTGAAATTCAACCTTTATACTCCACATAACAAAAACCAAACCACACAACAATTCGCACGTGCTATCATCACAATAACACAAGACATCAACTCATATAACAAGTGCTCA
Organism: Nicotiana undulata; assembly: GCA_005239495.1. Classification (NCBI taxonomy): domain Eukaryota; kingdom Viridiplantae; phylum Streptophyta; class Magnoliopsida; order Solanales; family Solanaceae; genus Nicotiana; species Nicotiana undulata. Next base: position 3,739 of record ML274186.1, on the reverse strand, counting down.
TATGCCACAACCTTTCCAAAGATTCAACGATATCAATACTTTTACAACAAATAGTCCCCGGCTCAACACAACATATATAGAATCTCAAGTAAACACAAGTCATGGTTTCTAATGCAAGTAAACATAACAAACCTAAGGCATGATTTCTAATGCAAGTAAATAAAATAAACCTAAAGGCATGATTTCTACCCGTTTTCCCTGCATTATATATATATATATATATATATATATATAAAGTCCCTCCCCTTTTACTAATTTCCCCAATATCTGTTTACAAGGATTATTATTACAGACCATAAATAAATGAATTACATAATAAATGAAAATTATGCTATAGGGAGCCTGAATAGGCCCAAAGTGAACCTGGAAATAACATGCCTTCAAATAGTCTAAGGTGTCATAGTCTTAATATGTCCAATAGGGGTATCCTGGTGCGTCAAAGTTCCCAAGGTACTCAGGGACCCCGGGCAATGCTCACACCAAGATCCTTTTAAATAGAGAAGTGGTTATGTGCAATGTGGAAGGGCCTGCCCCAGTGTGCCAGAGTTCAGAGGAATCTCATGGATTCCTAGGCAGTACACACACTGGAGGGGAAGAACTTAAGTAATCTAAGAGTAGAAGTGAGAGTGCTTGACATAGTTAAGAAGACTTTTGGAAAAATAGTATAGAGTAAAATCTTTAGGATTGAAAATACTTTAGGAGTAGCAATAGTTTAGAGAACCATATTAGGAGTGAAAAACATATTGAAACCCTTTTGGGGGAAAGGAAGGTTCAACAAACAACAGCATAGTCACAAAAGCATTACATTGCCCAGATTCAACTTCATCTTGTCAATTAGTTCTAGGTGTACAAAGAGTTTCACAAAAGGGAATAGGGGTTGGGAACACAAGACATTTGAAATAGGAGCACATAAGGAGGATAAGAGGGGGAGAAAATTGAACAACAAGTACACAGAACAAGCAGGGGTTGATTGACAACCATCAACAAAATTTGTAGCATTAGAACACAAAATACTGATTCAGAGTCTTAACAGGGAAATCATACTTGAAATTAAAATTGTAATAGACAGTAAAGCATGGAGGCAGAATGTACGAATAGCCATGCTGAGGATAGGGGTCTACTACACAGAATTAGTCATGCCAATTGGGGTTAATCAGATAAATTAGGAGTCTGAGATACTAGCATGAACATGCTAGTTGAAGGAAGTAAATATGAACTCAAGTAAACATGTTGGCTAAGGTAAGAAACAAGAAGAGTGAAACCTAGACATGTTGATCAGGCAATAAACAAAGTTTATTAGACAGTAGTTATGCTAGTATAGAAAGACACAACCTTTATAGAAGCAAAGCAACAAGAACCACAAGTAGCATGGAGAGATATGAGAGAAGTTTGTGTGTGTGTTTTTTGAACTTCTGTTAGTGTCTTTGAGAGTTAAAATAAGAGTGTATATATAACACTCAGGGAGTAGAACAAATAAGGTAAAGAGAATAAGAAGTTAATCTATTAAGGGCAATCAAATAATCATAGAATCAATTTCCATGAGGGAGTCCTGAATAGACCCCTTAATTTGGGGGTAATCAATTAACGGTCACAACAAGAGGTTTAATTAAGGCAAAGAATGAAAAACCAGGCCATATAAAGAGTCAGTAAAAAAATCCCAAACTTCTGTTCATTAATTAAGGCAAGTGTGATCAATTAAAGTCACAAATAAGGAAGCCAATAAAATCTCTGTTCACAAATTTTAACAGGGCAAAATAATAGGAAATAATCAGTAGAATTTTTAAAGAATACTGATTTTATGGGAAAGAATTACTCGGATTCCCTAAATAGAAATCAACTAAGTAAAACCTCACAGAACTACAAGATTTAACAAGGAAAACATTTAAGTCCAAAAGATTAATATGACTGGCATCACAGAAATAACCAAAATATCGAGAAAAAAATTAAAGAAATTAGTATATCACACAGAATCGTCTAGGACTTGAACATTCATGCGAAAATTAGTCAAGATGATGAAGAAATAATTAATTAAACACTGAGAAGTTAGAAAAATCTTTGAAGGAAAGTCTGGGATGAAACCTAGGTTTAGAAAGAGTGATTAAAAATGGAAATAGTTAATTAAAACAAGAGATTTTAAAGGAAAACAACTAGTATCACTCGAACCACCTCAGATCTATAAAGATATGAGAAGAATCGAATAGTAATGAACTAGGGTTTTCATAAAATAGTAGAGATGAAGAGAATCAGTCAAAAAACCCATGGATTCGTGATAAAAACAAGAGGAAATCCTTATTTACAAACGAAAATGGCCTGAGACAGGCCGGTACCCAAGTTTCAAACCAGAACATGTTGGCTTTCCTTGAGGTCTTCTCAAGGACTCATGAAATCGAAGAGTCGTGGAGTATAGGAGACCAGGGGTGGTCGGAGAAGGCACAGAAACACCATAGAAAGGATGCTCTCGCCGGTGACGGCGACTAGGGCTCGGATGAGTTGAGAGAGAACCGGAGGGGTAAGGGAATGCGTGACGGCGGTATGGAGAGAATGAGGAAGGGGGGTAAGGGTTAGGTGAATTAAGAGTTGTGTGTGTTTTTGGTTTTGAGCCCCGAGGGCTCGGGTGAGTTTCGGGTAGCTAACGGGGTGTGAAAAACATGAAAATCTGGTGCAAATTGCTGGTTTCTAGTGTCCAGGTAAATTACCCTATGCGAACGCACTCGAGGGGGTGCGAAAGCACAGGGTAAAAAGTGGGGTATGGGGTCAGGGTCTAAGTTGCACTATGCGAACGCGTTGATGGCCATGCGGACGCATATCACACGCGGGGAGGGGGCTGGGATTACTCTGTGCGAACGCACAGACTTCCACGCGAACGCACAGGCCATGGAGCTTAAGCCTATGCGAACGCGGCTACTCCAGTGTGAACGCATTGCATGTTAAGGGAGCTGGGGTGGGGAGCCACTTTGCTCTGTGCGAACGCGGCTCTAGGCTTGCGAACGCATAGGCCTAGGGAGATAAGCCTGTGCGAACTCGGCTCAGTGCACGCGAACGCATAGAGTATTTTGCCTAGGTGTTTTCTTTAAGTCCAAAACAGACCCATTACGGGTCACTCCCATTTTTCACTTCCCCCTTCTTCCTCAAACCCACCCATAAGGTAAAATCAAGCTCTCCAACTGACATAACTCCATAAGTGCTCTTGACCTTGTTTCCTCTTAATTTATTCAATTAATCACTAAACTCTAGGCCTAAAAACATGGAAATTAAAGTAGGAATTAAGGATTCTAGGTAAAGTTGAATTTTTAGAATTTTGAGTAATTCAACCTCCATTTGGGGTCGAATATTAACACAAATCATATATTCTAACTCGTGGGGTTATGGGTGATCGGGTTTTGGTCAGAGCCTTGTGTTTGGGCAAAGCGGGCCCGGGGTCAAATTTCGGAATCTTAGGAAGAATGCTTTGAAATAAATAATTAAGCTATGGTTTTATTTATTGAGCCATTATTGATATACTTGGGTTGATTATGTTTATATAATTCCGTTCTGGAGTCGGATTCTAAAGGAAAGGCTGTGATTGAGGCTTGACTTGCAATATTTGGAGCCGAGGTAAGTGTTTGGCTTAACCTCAGCTTGAGGGATTAGGTATAGAGTCTTATTTGCTATGTGCAACTCATGTCCAACGTATAGGCGTGGTGACGAGTGCCTATGCGTTGCGGTCAAGTATGCCCGTGAGTCAATTGTGATGAAATTT